>PCFV01000098.1:0-67306 GCA_002812785.1 Phytophthora litchii | reverse complement strand
CAGATGTGCCGCTAATTCTTACGTTCCTACAGTTTGGACTGCAGGTGTCATAAGGAAATGTAGAGTAATATGAACATATATTGTAAGATTGAAATAGTAGCTACCCGCATGTGATGTCCACAATTTCTACATCTCGTCCTTAATCGTTAACACGATCGTCTAGAAGAAGAAGTGAATCGTTAGCCGCTTACTTGCCTTGTCAACGTGTTATGTTGCGTGTGTGTCCCGACAAAGATAACACGATTGTCTAGATAGAAGTACTGATCTCAGTGTTTCTAGCATTGATTACTATTTTCACAAATCTCAGTGCTTCAGATTGACATATGGAAACTCCTCGGCCGGTTTCCACTCAATCATGAACAGTTCATTATATATAGGTTCTATTATAGGTACCTTGTAGCTTGTATGCAGGTCAAACTAAGACTACCTATAAATATATTCAATCTGTAATCTACCTATCTGTTGGTAAGTCTCCTTAGGCCGGAGATCGTGAACGTTAGTTTATCAGGATTTTTTATACTCCGAATAGCAAGCTTCCTCAAAGTAAGGTGCTCGTGTGACCCCGTCACAGCTGTGGTACAAACCCGCGCGCATTTGTTTTTGGAGATGAAAGAGATTTGCTATTTATCCTCGGATTCACCCCTACTTAAAACGTTTCTGGACGCACAGTGATCGCATCGGCATTATCCAACTTATGCTTCCCCATGTGGGCCTCGTGGACACCCTCACGGCAATATACCCCACACAGCGGACAGCCGCTACCTGCAGTCCACCGATTTGTGATTTCCCAGGAGAAGGTACCCAGCCGCAACATTACGCTCACCACAGGCGACTCCAATGCGAGGCTCGGACAGCGAAATCCGGGTGACATCTACGTGGGGTCGCATATACGGATTATCCGCAACCAAAATGGTCACGTGCTCGCCGATTTCTGTTCTGCTCATAAACTCCTTGTTACTAACATAGGTTTTTGAAAACGGGCACGTCACAAGACTACATGGAGCCAATGGCGTACGAATCACTGCATCTACAATCAAATCGACTACATCCTCTATCCTCAGAACGGCCGAAATGAATGTAGGGGTGAACTGTCATGGAGAGGAGCTATCACGGCGTCGGATCGCAAGCTAATCACCATTGCTTTGCTATTGGTGCAGTGACACACATAGTCCTTTTCAGTAATAAAGTCCGCTAACAACTCGAGACATCAATTTGACTTTCGAGAGACTGTTTCATCCACGACGAGCTTACACAAACCCAATACGCTGAAGCCCTCAAGCAGACACTTTTGCAGGCGCAAACGTCATCATAAGATACCGTCCTCCAGCGGTGGGAAGACACTTTCCAGCGGATTCAAAAAGCTGCGGATGAAGACATCGGCTTCTCCACTACTGCTACATGATGGATACGATACCAAGACCAACGCCAGGGACTCTCCAAGACCCAACGCAACCTCCAATTACGTATATACAACGATATCACAGCAGACACAGTACGTTTCGCGAAGCACGCAATAAGGTATTACATCAGATCCAAGAGCGATATCGCGACCTGTTCGTCAAAGATACGACGAGAAGATTGCGCACATTAAAATCGTGAGCGCCTTAACACGAATGTACGAAACAGTCCGGGACTTCAATTGCACCGGAATACAACCGCTACTTTTACTCGACCAAGAAGGTAAGTACATCATGCATCAACGTAAAGTTAACGCACTTGTCAATGCTCATTTTGAGGAGCAGTTTAACGATTCGAGGCGACTTGCCGTCGTCTCTGACTATGAACTCCGCGCAGTAACATGTCCAATCACAGTAGTCGAAGTTGAAGCAGCTCTCTGTCGTCCCAACAGTGGACGCTCCTCTGGCCCAGACAATATCCCCGCTAGGTTTTAAAATACAGTACCTCAGAACGTGCTCCCCGCTTTGCCGAACTCGTCAACGCCAGCTTCGAACAAGGACAGCCACTCGCAATAGGTGCAGAAATACTACTATGACTACCGAAACCCGCAGTCTCTGTTCCAATCTCCGGTCGATCGTGTTCCTGAACATCGCTCGTCGTTCTAGCCTGCATCTCACCAGTGGTAGATGAGTACTTGTCTTAGTATCAGAGCGGATTTCGAGAGCACCGAAGCACTGTCGACGCTGTATGGGCTCATAAGTGGATCTGTGCAAGTGTGTAACGCTACCGCAAAACCATACAGGACCTCGGTAATGATCCTTCGCTCGCATTCAACGCCATCGATCGCGAGACGTTCCTAGATGTTTTACTGAAATTCCTCAAGGAAGACAAATTCGCTTAATCCAGCTCCTCTTCGCAGACACTACGCTCTCCATCCGGACTGGTTACAAGACACTGGGTCCCTTCGGTAGCAACGCCGGTACATTCAATCTCACCCGTCCCTTTTGTTACATATCTAGAAGAAGCACTAAACAATGTAGCTAGCCACATGAAAGTACCCCGCAATTTTCTCAAGCAGATGATCACTTACCCCGACGATGTGGACTTCGTCCTGACACTGCGCTATTTGTGATTTTGGGTTTTAGCCGTGAGGTAGTAGACTTATCGTCAGGACGACCGCCACAGAACCTTTCGTTGAAAAGCGAGGGCTTGTTCGCATTCGGGGATTATATTCCCAGTGACAGAGTGACAATGAAATAACAGACATCTCGGAACCGCGGTCGTTTAATATAAGCTGACCGAGGTTTCCTGGATTAGATTAAGGTAGTACTCTGAACTATCTTAAGTCCGTACTTAGAACGAGGGTTGTAAATTAGGCATAACACCTAAATTAGGAAGACGGGCAAACCCTCGATCGTGTGATCGTGAATTCTCGGGTGTTCCCACTGAAATTTGTTTACACACGATAGACTCTCTTTGCCCCACATAAACAGATATAATAGCCAGTCTCCCCCAGTCAACAAGGGTCAAGTTCGACTGAGATAAGTGTAGCTAGCTTAACTTAGTACCAGGATACGCTCGGTTGTGTAGGAAACCTGTTGGTAGACTCAATGTACATTGAACCGAGAGTTTATCTACGTCAGGCCAAGAGTTGGTGTGGTCGAGAGAGCATATATGACTTCAAAGTGTTATTACGAGTATATTTGAGATACCCGAGGATTCTCGTGTGTCCTTTAATCCCCACTGAGGTACCCCTGAATAAGGGCCTAACGCGCCGGCACCCATTCCCCTGAGTGACTACAGGGTTACGTACGAAAGCGCAATTTAACACCCAAGTCTAAGCTCGTGGCTAGTGGTGTAGGTTTAAGGGTTGAGCAACCGAACTGGTGTAAGGGACCGTACCTGGTCTCCAGGTTTGGTTCAACAAACACTAACCTTTAAGGGATAGAGAAAATTATTGGTGGGGACTCACCCGACAAGTGAGAATTCTATTGTGCTCCACACGACACAATCCAACGGATCTAAGATGACCCCCCCCCCACAGTGCTCGCAAAATGGTCGCTCCAGATGAACACGTCCGAGACAGAACTCATCGTGCTTCGACACTGCATTGGCCTCTTGGGATCCTCTCGACAAAGATCCGACTTCTGTGCTCCCGGTCCTTCTCTACAACAATGGGCACTCAAGTCGTCTGAGCTCAACAGCCTGGAACGCTTTCACCGCCAGCAACTCCGACGAGTGCTCAATATTCGGTTTTCCAGCGGGTATCTACTGCAGAGCTCTACGAAGTCTGCCACGACCTCGACCCAAGGAACCTGGCGTGGACACCCACGCATCGTACTACTCGCTGGTCTTGATCCAAACCTTGCCTTCTGTTGATTGCGACTACCGCTGTTGACCTGGAACACTTGCACAAGCCACGTCAAAATGGAAAGCCCTAGAGAGGACAACCGCTGCCACACTACCGCCGAAAATAGACCCGACGTACGCGGACACTACTTTATGCCGCTGACTAGCCTATAGTGTAGCTGTGGTACGCGACCACGTAAAATTCGTTACATTTATTCTTTTTATGAGCTTTCATTTGTGATATGTATTATGACAGGTTCACGTTACACAACTTTAACACAAATTAAACTGAACGACTGACGTGAGTCAGACCTCCCCATACTGCGACCATGGCGCCGAATCTCAAGATGATGGGCGTAACGCTCACGCTGGCGATCGCCACGCGCTCCGTGCTGGACGTCGACGACCCCTGTATGTCGTAGGTGTTTTCACGCCTCTGTATCGCTCTCTAACGCTGTTATATCCGTTGTTGTAGTGCAAACGGGCATCGTACGCGCCATCTACGGACTCTCGCAGATCTTTTGCTACGCTGTGATGCTCTATCTGTTCGTCAAGGCCAAGAACAACACAGAGCCAGGTGTAGTGACAGTCAAGGAAGACTTGGGCTTCGGCCAGACGGGCGAGCGTGACGAGAAGATCACGGTGGCTGAGCACGACCAGCGAATGGTCATGAAGGAGATTCAACGTGTACGCCACGAGGAACTGGGGGGATAAATCTGACTGTTACAACGTACTGACATTCGTTCATGTGACTCTACCTTTACAGTATGCTCTGGGCACTGTGGTGACGGTGCTCGTGCACTGGAAGTGGGGCTTCTTCCCGCCGCTCGTGATCCAGACCATCACGCAGCCGTTTAACCTGTTCCAGGCGCCCATTGTCAAGGTAACGCTGCTCGGTGAACGTGCGTGGGGTGAACTACGTCGCCCGTGGACGGACCGCAACGATATGAGCAAGTCTATCAACTCGTGGAATGACACCATCATGTCGGCGCTCGGCGAGCCGCCTGTCAAGGTCAACAAGAAGGCCAGTAAGAAGGCTGCCAAGCGCAAAAACAAGTAGAGCACCGAGTGACAAGATAGATTGAGGTGCTGGTGTTATCGACGCCTTGATGTCGTTGTAGATACGAAGTCGGAGACGTCGCGGGGACAAAGCTGCTTGTATGGCACCTTCTTCACGACGCGGCCGGTGCGCAACAGCAGATCGAATCGTTCCAATGAACGCACCTGCACGATCTTCGCCTTGTACGTCAGTTCTTCTTCGACGTTATTACTCCTGTGTCGTTTTGTACTGCTGTTTGTGGTTGTGTCATTGATATCTGGTACCCAGAGAACCTTGTCTCCTCTAGCGTAGTCATAGTACGGTGGTTCCTCCGGTTCGTCAAGCAGCTCCATCTTCGACGCTAGGATTGCTTCAAACAAACTGCCATTATCTGCGCTGATGTTGTAGAAATCAGACTTCGGAATACGACGCCGGACTGTTCCTTTAAACCACCGACGCTTTGCATGAAAGAGCACGCGGTCGTCTCGGAAAAACACAGGCATCAATTCGCTTTCGTCTTCCGATTCCTGTTGTGTCGGAATCTTCACCTCTTCTTCGGAATCTGAAGACTCGGAAGAAGACACAGCCACGAAGCGGTTTGCTAAATTGACACCTCGCAACCCGTCAGCATGAGCTCGAATTCTCAATAGGTGTTTTAGTTCATAGGTTGAACCGGGCCACTTCTCATTTGCCGATCCACGGACAATTTCTTGCTGTAGCGCATCCGGTTTGTCGACATCACTGATGCAAGCTGCAGTGATCTCCGGTTGGTGCTGAACGACTGGAAATTGTACGTGGAGGACTTCGCCGTTCCACTTGATTTCATGTTCATCGTTTGGCTCTGCGTTGACAACACCAGCTGCCATGATCATCGCAACATCTTGGTTTGTTCGATTGAAGTGGGCTGTGTAGTCTTGCACACGCGTCTTCTTTGGTTTGGCGGTGACTACATGATCAGCTGAACTCGTTGAGGCGTCAGTCAGCTGTTGTTGGACACTCGAGAAATCTAACGCTGGCACCGTCACGGTCTGGTTGTCTTGTCCTGCGTTGTCATCCAGGTACCCAATCTTCCCTTCCGTTTTTGTTGTTATCAATGCCGAAGTCTCAGTAGCTGGAACAGGTATGGAATCAATTGCAGGGGCTTGGACGGGTTGGAAGTCTTTGTGTTTCGCGTTCCCCTGTTGGGTGCGCTTGGAAGGAGACTTAGGTGGCAGTATCCACTTATCCCATGGAATGGAGATAGATTTACGTTCAATAATACGGCTCCTGCCACGATACACAGCTTCATCCTCCAGGAAGAATTTATCAAAGCGCGGGTCGTACACGGCGTTGAAGAGCTGTTTACCTGGATGACTGCCACCTTGTTCACCTGCAGCACCATTCTCCATTTCCAGCACAACCGCCGCAATGAACAATACGAGAATAAAGGGTCACGCTTTTAGCTCTAAACCAGGCAGCTAACTCTCCACAAGGACAGAGGTGCTCTTGGTGTCTAGATCTACTGACTATGCATCCTGCAGCCTCCAAATTCCTCTAGGTCAACAGCGGGCTGCTCACGACCGAAAAACCAGTCGCCACGCCACCTTCATCCGTTCCTGAAAGCTTCGTGCGCAGCAGGTGACCAGCGTGTTTGTTCACGATCTCCTTTCCTTCACCGTCAAACAGGCTGGTAATGAACATGCCGAGCTCGCTGATAGTAGGACCACCGGACGTGAGACTGTTGCGCACGAGGACAGCAGGGTTTTCCTTAGGGAAGATACGCTCCATCAAGATGTACGACTCGAGTTCAGCGGGGCTCATCTTCTGGATGGCGGAAGCGACCTCGTCACCGTACAAATTGTTGCCACCGCCTTCACGCTGCGGCTTCAACACGTATGAACGTGGATTGGCGATCGCCATCTTCTTGACATCCTCAGTACTGGAGGAATCCTTCTCAAGACCGTAGAGACCAGCAAACGACGTCTCCAGCTGCTTGGCCTCTTCATCCGACATAAAGCGACGAAGAATTGCGGGCTGCGCAAGCACCTGCTGCACCTTCTTGGTGCCAGCCAAGTGGTAAGCGATTGACGGGCACTTGATGGCGTACGAGCGCTCGATAAGCGTGCGACCAGCCCACTCCAGTTCAGTGGGGTAGTCATTCGGCGTGTACGCAGAGCGGAAGTACGCGACAGCAACCTCACGTCCGTCGATCACAAGCGTTCGCTTGCCATCACGCTCCACCAACTTGCCGCTCGCATTCACTTCAGCCATCGTCCGACGCAGCACACGGATGCCGTGGTGCTCCCACAAATTGTACTCAAGCCAGCGCTGATCGATCGCATTAGCCTCGTTCGGCTGCACCACGAACATTATAATAGCACTGTTTGCAAGCAACACAAACAAGATCGTTAGCAACGAGCGTCAATCTAGTATCATATAAAGTTGTCTACGCACTCCTTGACACCGTAGTGCTTGTGCGCAGCAGCAAGGGCATTCGGCAGCTCTGTAATCGCATCGTTCTTTGGCAATCCATTGGCATACTCCGTCGACGCTATGCCATAGTGTTTCTCCAGCGTCGGGATATCATTTCCCAGTCGACTAACAATGAAACTATCATGAAACAGCAGTAAAGTCAGTTAACTCTACCAAACAACACAAACAACTCTAACCGACCTGTGCATGCCCGAAACAAGCGAACTAATGCACGCAAACGAGGACGAAATCGTGTTCAGTTCTACTTGCAGCAGACGTTGCGAGTCCCCAGTCTCCTGTGGCTCATGCAGCATATAGTCCGATCGATGGATACCCAGGTAGGCCTTCTGCTGCACGCCCTCCTTCTGTATGAGTCTCGACAACTCCAGCAAACGCGCAGTGAACGCGTCTTCAGCCACGACACTCTGCACGCAGCTGTGCAGCCACTCCACATCGCGACTCACACGGTCCACCAACCGTCCATAGACAGGAGACAGCTCCACACCACGCTCGAACTGCAGTCGTGGGAACTGCACAGGCAGCAGACAGAAGGGAATGTGGGTGAAGGCGGGCGTGGGCTCCTTGGGTCGACTTGGGTCGCGCCAACCCACCAGCAGCCCGTGCGCCGCTGCATACGCAATCGCCTGCTCCTTCACATCCACCAGTTGCACGTCACTCAAACCAATGACGGCGCCGCTTCCCTTGGTCTCCGTCGAGTGCGGCGTCGCAGCAACTGCAGCTAAGAGATCCGCCATGACTCGTGCGTAGCTCTTCGAGGAATGACACGGTCTTTGATTACGTAAGAACTTGAACGCTTTTGATTGGCTGCTATAAATAACTATAGTGTTGATAGGTGGAAAATGAAATCCGTTACTTTGACGTCCATTAGTAAGACGGCGGTATTGAGCCCTAGCGCGGCGTCCGAGGGTCTCCTAATGCGTACTGCAGCGGTAACTGATTGTACGTCGTCTTGCGGTCATAATGAAGTAGATATTGTGTCTAGAAACATTGTCAATCGCTCGTTATTCCGATAAATTTGACATTATAGTCGATGAGACGAAGGATGGAGACAGATTGAAGCTTGTATTGCTTCTCTTACTCATTAAGACTGCGTGCAACTTGTTTGATTCGATGTAGATGACGATGAGGAACGGACGGAAATGCTGCGCTCGCGACTGCGCGCGTTCTACTGGGCACACGACCCCCGCAAAGTCGATCGCGTCGACGAGATCCTGGCAAACCATCAGGTGCGACTTTGAAGCTTAAACAATGCAGTAATAGAACGTATTAGGGCTGAGGAGCTGTTGAATTACAACAGGGTAAAGAGGAACAGTTTATGCAGCGTGTGCACCGCGAATTCGGCGTCCGCGACTTCAGTGGCGAAGAAGCGATTGATGATATCTACGAGCATCAACGATATTCCTATTTGAGCTTCTCATGGGGTTCTTCTTTTCCAGGTGCGTGCAGTTTGGTGACGGCTTTGTGTTTGGTGAAGTACTGATTTAATTGTAGGTCATTTACTTCCGACGGATCGTCATCAATGGAGCGGGCTGCATGGTTCACCGTCAAGTCAGACTCGTGGAAAAGTGGAGCCTCAATTGCCTGTGAACTGGAAGTGGACGAGTGATTGGGTTGTCGACAAAACCTCCTGTAAGTGTGATACTGATGGATGGGTGTATGCTTTGGACTTTACGATGATCAACTACTTGATCAAGAGAGGAGAAGAGCGCAGCGTGCCTAATGCAACAGACTATGTTCGTCGAAGACGGTGGGTCCGGACACGTCGTCGGGTACGCAATGATATTCCGCTAGTTACACGACCAGCAGTAGCCAACGAAAAAGATGTCGAGTCTCGCAGCAGTGATGAAGCTAACAACTCCGTGAACTGGATTATCAGTGGTAGCGAAGATACTTCATCCAAATCTCCCAACAAGAATGAGGTAGAAAATTACATCTCTGAAAATCATGACAAGTCAAGCGATGGTGAGCTACCTGGGTCGCCTAAATCACCAGAAGTACAGCCAGTACGCATTGATTTAGAACACTTTTCCATGAATATTGACAAGGCTACATTTGATGCTGCATGGAAATCAAGTGTAAATGATCTGGAACAAGTGTACACATGTGCAAAAGAACAACAGGCGAAAAAGAAACAAAAGTGGGGTGTCAAGAAGGAGAAGTTGAAGCGACAGATACATCTTCTTGAGAAGTCGATCGTATCAATTCAAGATGTTGCTTTGGAGGAAGAACAAAAACGGCAACAAGAAAGAGCAAGAGTTCTGGGTAGCCCACGTTATAAGAAACAAGGTTCAATTCCCTCACCAATGAGTACGGCAACCCCCACAGCTGCCTCGATGGATAGCCCGACAAATGCTATCAATCTAGCCGCAAGAATGCACTGCGCGCAGTCCAAACTAGATGCACTGCGGCGATTTTATTGGCACCCACGGGAAAATGGCTATACGTTGCGCTTTAGCATTGATGGCATATTTTACGGGCTACGCGATTTCTTCGTTGAGAACTTCGAGGGCTCGTATTCAATTCAGATTAGCCACCAGACGAATGGCGCTCAGGGAATTACTCCGACGTGTAAAATCTCCATGAAAGGCCACACGGTTTGTTGTGGTAAGCACGTGAAAGTTGTCGGTGAGAAGGGAACGCGAATACCGAAGTCGATCTGGGACAGCATGTATATGGACTCGGACTTTGAAGCATCTATCAACCTCATTTACGTGGAGGATCTTGATGACCCAACTGCAGTAGGTCAAGGAAGGTGGGAGTTCCTACTATCGCCAGAGGCCACATATGTTGAGCTTATTAACTTCACAAGGCGCGTGAAAGGTGGCATGGATTTACCTGAGCCGATGGTCCGCAAGCTTTGCTCCGATGTATTGAGCTCTCTTATTCGTGACTTGACCCTGCTGTACTTTCCGTATGAGCTCGCAGTAGCTTTTAACTTGCCACCAGCTAAGCTGGATATTAAAGGCGAGATCAAGATAACTGGGCAATCGATTGATAATGTCATGGAAAAAGAGCTCAAAGAGCTTGATTTAAACGCGATTCAAGAGGAACATGCCAAGCAAAAGCTGGTCAGACACGAAAGTGGAGCTGAGAATGCAGATGGAGAATCACTACGCCCTTTAACTCCCATTTTAGATGCTGCATCGACTGCTGCACAGATGCTCTCCTCATTACTGACCGGTTCGAACAAGGAATTGCAAGCGATTGCAGAGCTTTTACAACTCTCTCCACCTCAATTCAATCTGCTGATCGCGCTCAAAAGTTGTGGGTTGTTTCCCAGTGGGTATAGTTTTCAGTCACTGGCTTCGATTTGTTCATACTACAACGTTTATTCGGTTGATGAAGAAACTATCGAGTCAAAAGAGGGCAGTGACGGAAGGAACCAAGACGAGAAACTACGTGCAGCGTGGAAACGCGTTCTCGAACTTGTCTACATTAAAAAGATGCAGACTGCGATATTGTCACCGAAACCTCACTCACGCCCAAAGACAACATCGCTGGAGAACGATATGACTTTGACTCATAATCAATTCGAGCTCTTTGATGTCGACAAGTTTTTCGACACGATCAAGCGCTTGTCGAAGAAACCAACGAATGTTCAAGTTTCGGTAAACCATTTTTATTCAACACTCAATGCTCTTAATGTCGTTGAGGCATTAACCAAGTTATATGAGCGAATCGTGCTGGGTATCGACTACAGCAAACCGCGTGCTGGGGTGGACGGCTTCATTTATGGTATTCGTCTTGGACGAAAGGCTACTGTTCATCCAGCGATGGCGATAGCGGCTGCTACTGTCGCTGCATCTGCATCTGCTGCTGCAAATGCTGAAGGTGAAATGCATCCCGTGGGCTCGCCACCAGTTCTCGATTTGAGACGCTACCGCCCAGCAGAGGATTCTTTTCGAGCACGGGTCCAGACATTCAGCAAATTCTGGCAGACACTGAAAAAGGTGATTGAATTTGTCCGAGAAAATGTCGACGACGTAAATGCCGAATTTGCAGGAAATATAAAGGGTACTGGTGATGACTGTGTGCTCAACGGGTCTTTCAAGGACGCTGACTTCCGTGGCCCGTTGAGCATGGGAATTGCCGTACCTCCCTGTTTCCTCGGCTTTTATCGCGCTGAGATGATTTCATTGGGAAACAATCGCGTTGGAATGCAAATTGACGCTATGCTGCCATCAGTTTCTGCCAAGACTGTGACCGGCGAAGCGAAACAGCAAACTGTTAAAGCTCTGGAACCTGTTGGTCGTGTCATGTTGGCAGACTTGACAACAGATATACTTGTGGACCTTGATGCCCTGGTAGCACGTGAACAAGAGCGCCGAGAAGAAGCGTTGGCAGCTGCAGCGAAACGGAGACCAGTCAGTCCTAAATCTCTTAAGCAGGCTAGTTCAGCAGGAGGGGGAGCCCCGAAGAAGTCAAACCAGCATTGCGCGCTCAGTTTCTCGTTCGGCCCAAAGTCCTGTAATACCGATGGAGGTGCGAAGAATGTGGCATCATCATCTACAGCCTTCGGACAACTCAATGTGAGTACCAGTGAGTTTACCAAGCTGCACACCACAGCGAAAGCAGGCTCCTTCATGCTGCAGATTTTGCCAATTGCTGACTATCTGCTCACACAATACGTGCGGCCACAAATTCTGAAGGCGTTCTCGCAGCATCAAGTACTATTTGACACTACCAAGGCGAGCATGATGTCGTTGCTACAGTCACGAAAGCTCGAGGTGGACTTTGACATTATGGCAAGAGCATTTATCCACGAAGATGCAAGTCTCATGGTTACTTTGTGTGGATCACCGCTGCATCCGACGCCTATGACGTTCAAAGATGAGGTGAACCTGCTTGATATCATCCTGCAGGTGGATGACCTGGTGAACATTTGGATTGACGACCGGTATCCTCCGTACTCGAACCCTCTGTACTTCTAAACAGCACATGAGTAAATTGTGATAGCAAACTACGAAAAGGATCAAATTCATTTGATTCCGATAAATACATGAAGCTAAACTCGAGCTACAATTTTCCCTACTGCGTACAATTGGCATGAGTGGCACTTCTGCAACGCTAATCGACGTATTCAGCCCATCGGGCGAACGTCCCTGCACACTAGTCTACATTCGCAGTTTTCGGCGTCACACCATAATTTCAAGGCATCATCCTCACCTCGTCCGCCGATCTTCTGTTCGCCACTCCTACCAAGAACAACACCAAGTCAGTTGCCGCCAACGCTGAGCGAAGGCATAGACGAAAATCCCTTCGGACTTACACGACACTGTCACGCTCCAGTGGTGTTGCATTCTCACACATCTCCAACTGCTCGTCCAACTTGAGGCAATTGCTTTTCAAGTTGAGCAATTTCGTTTGACAGCCGTGCGATGTGCATATCCGCCTCCTTGCACTCAGCCACGCACTGCTCATATTCCGCCCGAATTTCATCAAAGTTGACCTCATCATTGGCACTTCCAGGAATCGATGCATTACTACATGTAGAAGATGGCTTTCCGATAACATGAACATCGCACGGCTTCTCCGTTCGCACACCATCAGGAATTGTCAACGTCCAAATATCCTGCTACAGTGACAATGCAATAGACAACAAACCACACACAACAAGTGATTAGTTTTGTCGCTCAAAGACAAGCTCACCCGCACTCAGTGCGAAGTCGCCGCGACAGGCTCTATAGATTTCTTTACGCAAGGTTCGCTCGCCGGATCTCCGTTTCGCCCATCACTGCTCGCGAGCACCTGGTGCTGAAACACATGAGGCAAAACGTGAAAATCGACCAATGTACTGACCGCTGAAGTGTCGTTTTGCTTTTGTGTCCCCAAGGCTGGTTTTTCTCGTGGTGCTCTTTCCGCTTCTGGAAAGCTTTCAGATGTCGATGTCAGCTCAGTAGACTTCTTCCCTTCGCTTTTGTTCGCTTGTGCATTGACGTCACCGGTAACTCTCATAGGCTTAACCCCCTCCGCAGTTACTACTGTCGGCGTTTCCTTCACGATTTTGGTAGCAGAGGAACTTATCTCGGAAGAGATTGTTGTAGCACCTGATGCCTGAGCAGCTACAGTACTTGGCTTCCTTCCCGGCGACAACTGAAGTGGAGTAGATGACGATGACGTTGGGGTGGACGAAGGTCCAGATGATTGCTTAGATAATCTAGCTCCGGTGTTGTCCAGCAAACGATTGGTCTGCTCCTTCTCGCGTTCAGCAATTTTTCGTCTCATCTCTTTGATTGCATCGTGTAAGCTGCTCGACGCCGTCGATTTCGTGAGTGTGTCGTCTACATTTTTCTGCGGTGAAAAATCTTCAGGGCTGAGGCGAATCACTAACGACTGAGAGCACGCTGTCAGTGGGCGAAATTCCGGTGTTGATACAGCTGGTTCCGCAGAAAGCTTTGCAGACTCCAAAGGACTTGTCGAATCTTGCTGTGCCTTCGCGCTCACTTCAGTCTGCTCAGACACTGTAGATTTGTTGGTTTCACAGGAAGGCATATCGGTCACAGTAAGTTCACCTTGGGCAATATTCGGCTGCACAGGCTCCTTCCTTGACCTTGAGTCAGTTTTGGCTGATATCTCATTAGCTGTTTTGCCGCCTTCATCCGCATACCTCGCACAACCATTGTTCTGGTTCGGTACATTTGCCTCACTAACCGATAGTGCGGAAACTTGAACAGTGTCTATAGCCTTGCTCAAAGTTCGTTTCCGATTTCGAGTCATAGATCGTAAAATCTCGAGGCGAAGTTTATCGATCTCGGGACTTGTAGATTCTGAATGTCTTTCTTCGTTGGGAGTCAGCCCTGGAGAAGTTGTCAACGATGACGACGAAGACGGATCAATCACGGTGATTACTGGATCAGTTGTCTTTGACAATGTCGGGGACGACGTCTTCAGGGGACGCTTAGCCTTACTACGGAGTGCAGCCGCTCGAAGGCTATCAAGATCAAGATCCTCTGCACCATCCTCCTCCTTGCCGGCAACAGAGTTGAATGTGCCACCGTGACTAATCAAAGGAATAGGAGGAAGACGCGCATTATCACTTACAGAGCGCTGCAATGGATGGCTCTGCCCACCTGCCACGGGTCTGGGTGGAGACATGGACACTGATCGGTACTTAAATCCTCCGTGCATTGGAGGCTCAGAAAATCTTGTGTGAAGAGGTAGTTCAGCCCGGCCATCAAGCATTTCCATACCGCCTTGACGATTCACGCGCAGGATCTGGCTATCTTCGTACGATGGTGGTGGTAGTGGAGGAGTGTGTAGATGTTGAGGTGGGGGTCTCATTGGAGGATGGAGACCACCAACAAGCAGGTTACCAGGTCGAAATGGAGCTGGAGGTGGATTTTGGTAGACAGGACGCATACCGATCGGATCACCTCTTGGGACGTTCCTCATCATCGCCATCGTGTATTGCCCTGGTGGTGGAGCATCTGCATACGGTCGTTGACGTGTCGAACGCTCGAACTCGGGCAGAAAATCGCCTGGTGGGGGATGCGTCATCTGCATTGCCTCCAGCTTCCGTTTGGTCTTCTTCTTGCCACGTTTTTTCTGCTTTTTGTTGCGTAGATGAGGGCGAATGCCCATTGCATCCATTAAGTGTGCATTAAAGTATCCAGACAGATTTTCTCGTATTATGGCCTGTTGTACCTGCATCGTCGGTTTTGAAGCCGCTCCTTCTTCATAGATCTCTCCGTCCTCCAAATTCTCAACTTCAACAAGGCGGTCTGTCGTAGTTGGAGATCCCTCTCCACTTTTTGAAGCTTGAATTGGAAGTTCTTCATCCACATCCGCTTCCATGTCATTATCATCGTTCCTATGCAGCGGTGGTGTGCACGTCTGCTGTGCAATAGCTTCTACTAGGACATTCCGGTCGACACTATCTCCGTCTTGCCCAACCTGATTAATCGGACCTGTCTCGCGAATTGCATCCAACCCTGCCTCTACATCCTCCTTCGTCTGGTTATAAGAAGCTAGATCACTGACCGTCTCAGCTGTCGAAGTAACTGGAAAAGGCTCCGAGGCAGGAATTGACAAAGGCTCCGATGAAGATGCCGACAGAGATACCATTGGAGACTCCGATGAAGACGTCGGTGGAGGCATTATGGGGAAGTCCTCGTCCACGTCCGACTCGACATCTTCCACCAATGGAGCCATAAGATCCGACGTCGACTCTTTCTGCTGCGTGGACTGCTCTACCGTAGTTTTTATGTTATGACCATCTAACATACTCAACTTGTCTTCATCAGAAGCTGCAGAATTCACCGCAGTCGTAGCAGGGGCAGGAGATACTGGCTGTTGACCCATTGGTTCGTCCTCCTCCTCGTCGTCGTCCAGTGTCAAGTCGATCGCTTGGCCCGATGAGTTGCCACTGAATCTTGGAGTTTGCATTAGGCCAGGCTTGAGCACCGTGGGTCCCACAGCTGCAACAGCTGGAGGAGCTCCAGACATGGGACGTCCCAACTGGAACAGCGCAGGCGGCGCTGTGGGCCTCATACCGGGCGGATGTGGCCTCTTCATCTGGAAGAAGCTGTCTGGCTGGGTTTGAGTATGCAGTGCTCGTTGCTGGGCCTTCAACTGCGCCTTACTGCGGGCCATCAAGATATGGAGATGGCGCACTCACTTCAACGAGACGTAGAGACTGATAGAGATCGAATGGGGGGGGAAATCGAATAACGACGTGTAGCCAAGACGCAGGATATTCGACTGTGTTGTCGTTCGCGTCGCTATCTGCTGTCTACACGTCCTGGTGAGCTTGTGTCAGTCGCCCTGAGTACTCTCGCCTCCCGTTACGCTTTGAACGGCGACCAAGAACAGCTTTACTAAGTACGATCTAGAATGTATGTTATTTGAAGTACACCACACCATTCGCCAAGAACAACTCCATGTTAAGTACGATTGAGAATGTGTGACAAATGGTGTACACCACACCATCCGCATCCAGATGTCAGCAGCTCTCACATAATCAGAAAATCAGTCCAAGGCACAGCATCGAATATGGCGCCCGTTCCGCACTACGTCAAATCCGTTGCGCTCAAGAACTCGACGTCGCACCCCGTGAAAGTTGTTGCGATCTTCGGCTCGGACGAACTGGAGGCTGAAGGCAAGGCCAAGATCCAGGAGACGTGCGAGCTCGCACCAGGCGCAGAGGCCACGCTCAAGGAGCGCGAGTACGACATGGGCGGCTGGACGGCTGTGGCCGCGCTCTTCTCGCTGGAGGTGGAGCACTCGACGGACAGCGGACTGTTAGGCAAGACACTGTACACGCCCAGCGTCAGCGGCATCGTCGATGTGCTGCACGTGGACATTGGCGCTGACGAGGGCGGCAAGAACTTCAAGGTCGCGGCCGTGCGCGAGGCCTGATCTGCTTCTCCTGCAGATTATGGACGCAGCAATTGGTCGCTTTTTTTCTTCGGTATAAAACAAAACTTTTATGAAGTTAACAATTTGTGGTCTGAACGAGCCATGCCCTGTGCGCGCCATAAATACTTGTGATCTTTGTCCAAGCTGTTTGTCAGCCAGCGACACAGCCAAGGCACCTCGTGCAGTCTTCAGTGCTTGTTTCCGGCCGAAGCTACTGCTTCCCTGCACTGCCGTCCATTTGTCTACACAAGCTGAAAAGTCAGCGAGCGAGCGCTATCATGTCACGTGCCAAAGAGAAAGACACTTACACGATGTGGGTCGATGAGGCATCATCAATTGGTGGTCGGCCGTACATGACCATAGAAGAGTTGCTCGAAACCTTGTAGGCCGGGAGAGGTTGATTTGTTGTATCATCGACGTCTCCAATTTCGTCGATCTGTGAACTGGAAAAGTATGCGCTGCCCGCATCAGAACGTGGAGACAATGGCGAAGCAGGAGTCCCTGGAGAGTACGGCGCAGCCAAGTAGCTCGTATCGCCGCTTTCAGATCTGGGTGTAAACACGTCTCCATTGGTGCCGTTGGTCTGCACGGATCGCCGCTGCCCTGCCAGGTCGACGTGGAGGGCAAACCCCCGCTTCGGGCCACTGTTGCTACTCCGCTTGCGGTACGAACTGCTGCCACGTAGACTGCTGTCGCGCTCGCGAATCTCGCCGCTCTGGCTGCTGAGCACCTCCAAGCTCTCGTCCACCTCTGCTTCGATTTCTGCCAACTCTTCTTCCTCGCTGCGCACACTTTCGCCTGATGCACGCGAATCGCTAGTCTGATTGACGCTGGGCTTAGTGTTGTCAGAAGCAGCGTTTGGTTGTGGTTGTTGGCTACAGCACTTCTTCCACCACGACACACGAACCTGTTTTGGCAAATGAACACACATAACAACCACACAAGGGTTAATAACGTCTATAAATATGGCAATGGTGTTCTGGTCCTGCTATCAATTGAAGTCTAGCGATTTCGTGCTGGACCCACTGCTCTCTGTTGTCGAGACTTCACTATAGCTGATAGGATGGATACGTACTGTGTTTTGTCGGTCCTGAGCGGCTTTCCGCTTGCGTTGGCGGACGATGTAATCGTACGTCGTGATGTCCTCCATGCCTACAAAACCCACAACAAAAAAGTTAGTAAGCGCAGCGTTTGCCAGAAGTAAAACACCACAGCTCGTACATAGGTGGAAGTGGAAGAGTGCTAGTTGTCCGATCATGAACAGCCACGGGCTCAGGAAAGCCAGCAGCACGATGTGAATGATCCGTAGCGTCTGCAGCGAGACGCGGTATTGCTCGTCCACACAGAGCCCCGTAAGATCATCCTTCTCAGTAGAGCAACCGTAGCTCGTTGCAGAATTTCCCTTGATGTCACCTTCGTTCGTGTATAGCTCCACGACGAGGTAAATGCCGACAGCAATCTGCAAGGCTAGAAACACCGATGCGCCCACAACGGAGCCTAGGAAGAAGCGGTAGTTCTTTTTTCCCACACAGTTGTTGAGCCACTTGCAGTGGTGATCAAAGATGTCCACGCATTTGTCGCAAAGACGACAGTGTCGACTCTGGTTGTTCCTGTATCACACACAGTCTCTGATATCAATCTCAACAGCTAACCATCTCTGGCGACTTGCTCACGTACACGTATTTCATGCAGACGTTGCAATAGACTCGGTTATCTGGACGTGAATCTCTGGCGTCGGCCATTGTCTGCACCAGCCATAAACAGCACCACTACAGTGAGTCAACAGTTAAAATCTTGTCTTCCGATGATACCCACCGACGGTCTCGTGATGCAGTCGTCTGACGGGTCTGTGCCTGTACAAAGAGCCACGGATACTACCGTGATGAGGCAAGCGGCAGCGTACAGGACGCTGAGCACGATGGCCAGCGTCCGGTCCAGAATGGGAGTGTAGAAGGCGAAGAAGAGCGCCATCACAGCCGGGAAGACCACCCACGTGGCCAGCTGCAGCACGTGGAACGGCGTCTCCCACCCATTCTTGCGCATATTGGGCACTGCCGAGGCGTCTGGGGCGGGCTAAAGGCGAAGGCAGCGACGGGCACACGAGATGGCGTCGGTCGTCCGGCGTGCGCTGTCTATCGAGCTCTAAAAACGAGGACGAGTACCGTACCCAGGCGTAATATGCGAAAAAACCTCGATAGTAGGCAAAATTCTACATAGCTACTGTAGTAGAAGCAAAACTAGTACTTCATATATCACTTCCTTGTTAGTACTAAATTATCAATATATAGTGTTAATACCTGTCATGATACTACTCTAAATTATTGCAAAGCACATTGTATATCGGGATTTCGTTGGCTGAGGCTCCATTCTTGAAGAATCTAATGCATTTTGCTAGCGCCATGCCCTCGCGCTGAGTGACGACTGCAGAATCACTCAGATTGGTGCGCACGTCCACTGGAGATTGGGTCCTCATTTCTGGGGCTCGTTTTTTATAACTTCTCCGACAAATTTCTGCTATTTTGTTATTCTGCAGAAATCGCCAAAACGTAAACGTCAACAGACAGGAAAACCGGTCACTATCACAATTCTCTTCTCGTGGTAAAGTGCTTTCGGTTCGTGATTATGAAATTGTGGTACTGTTATTTGCTGTTCTTCATTTGTATTATTATAGTAGTTTAAAGAACAGTGTATTCATAAAGTAGTAGCAGTATTACTGCTAGTAAGAACCCAGATGGATACACCATCTGGTATGAGCACTTGATTGATAGGCTGGTTCATAAAGATCGAAGACTGGGACTGACTCCTGCATGGCGATCGATGTTAGTGAAACAAGTGTGCATCGATCACCTTTGCAGGAGTCAGTATGAGTCTTCGATCTTTATAAGCGCTTCATGGCACAGTTCCATTCACGGCTACTTGAATGAGTTCCTCCAGCTCAGCCTGAGCCCAGCATCGTCCATGCATCTATCTACCTGCGTTACAATGGAGTTTGGCTCGTGAGAGAAAACCGTCACTCGTGGCTCAACGGCGTTGGTTTCATGCCGTTGCCGTCTGTTTGCAGTGGTGAGAAGTTATTGGGCTTTGGGCAGTAGAATTCACCTGCGTCCCTTCAAGATCCATCACTCGCGCTGCGGTAGCCATGTCGAGCGAGGGTGTGTGCTATGAATCCCGTAGAGGAGGTTGCGGAACTAATGCTGAACATTCTGTGGATCAGGGGAAACGATGAACCAGCCAGAGATGGCGGAGATTGGAGACTTTGACGGCGACGATGAGGAAGTGTTTGACAACGATGGAGGCGAGGAGAATACAGAGGTGTGTCGTCTTCTTTACAGCAGTTGGATATTGGTGTAGGCATTTGTTGTCTGGATGAGTGTCCGCTGACATGGATACGTGGTAATAGGAAGCCAAGTTCGACGAAATGATCGGCGTGCTGCAAGATATCCTAATTGACCCCGAGTTCGTCGACATGCAAAGTGACTTTTGCCGCAACAACTGTGGTAAGGCGCTGGTGATTCTCCGGCTAAAGTCTTACGTAGTGGACTAACAGTTTTCCGGTTTCCAGAGATCTTCGATAATATATCGGAGAATAAGCTGGTCTACATGGATATCTTCCAGCAATACACTGACCTCATCGGTGCGTTGTACTCATTAGACTACACTGCACCTGGTATTGTGGACCATTTGACGTTGCCTATCTGTACGGTCTTGTAGAGACGTTTATTGAGCGGCGTCTCCATGAGAAATTAGAGGTAAGCAATGTGTACAAACAGTCAACTACCACCACACTGACACTTCTTTGCTTCCCAATATTGTTAATGCTCTCATCTTAGTATTTCTCGATGGAGGAGCTCTGCAATCAGATTCAAGAACACGAGGGTACGATGTCGACGAACCGAAAATGTTACACTAGTGTCTGGAGATGACAGTCTTTCATGGTCTTGGTGTGCTGTTCAGATGAGATTCCACTCGATGTGATCGATGTCCTACTAAGCAGCTCCGACTTTGAAGAGTTCAAAAGTCTTATGTTATCGTTCAAGCAGAACGAGACCCCATGTATCGAGATCACAGGAGATGCACTCATCTGTTGCGGTGAGTAGGTTATCAATTTCACAAGCCACCAGTGGCAATTGTTCAGTAGCTAAAGAACAAAATGAACAAACGTAAAATTGCTTGGACATGAGTCAGTCTCACTAATCGAATAATTTAATGAAAGGCAGATCGACTGGGACTTGCCTTTGCTCAGGTTTCGTGCAGCTACAAAGCCAAACTTGAGGAATATTTATCAGTATTGAGTAATTAGTGGAAAAGGAAGCACGCTTTCACTTGTCCGAATTATTGCTAGGCTACGAATGCGGTTCAAGCCTACATGATAGTGCACTTGCCGCATGTACATTTTGCCATTGCCTTGGCTTCAAGCTCTTCATTTTGTGTCGCTTGCGTCTGCACGGATACATCGACGAATATCAGATAAATGGTTTGATATAAACAAACAACAGACTCACCGTGGCTTCATTTTGCTCCGTCGCCTGTGCCGGAGTTTCTGCTGAAGGTTGAGCGCTGGCAACCTCTTCGGCTGGAATCGACTCGGCCGGAATATCCGTTGAGTCTACAACAGGGGTCTCATTTTCTTTAGTAACTTCGATCTCGATATTCGTTTGGTCAACAACGTCCGCCTTGGCTTCAGTCGCTATGTCCAATGCCTGCTCAGGAGTCATTTTCATTTCCTCTTCCTCTGATGCTTCTGGAATATCACTGATTTCCACGCTTGGGGCCTTGGTCTCAGCGGTAACCTCTTCCATTTCAACAGGAATGTCTTGTGTTGTCACCAACTGAGCATTGACTTCTTCTTCAATCGCAGCCGCCATGTCCGAAAGCGCTTGCTGGATAACTGCCATAGTCACTTCATCTTGTTCCGGTGTTAAATCAGCAGTAAGAGCATCGGTGGCACTTGTTTCCTGTTCGATGGCAGAGTTGTCGTCCGGCTGAGCGACTTCTTCATCGTCACCAGCATCGCTTCCAGACTCCTGTTCAGGATTTAAATCGTCGTCGTCAGCAGGATTGTCGATATCCTGCTTGTCTTCCGACACCTGATTGCATACCTCAGACTGCACTTCAACGTTGATCTTCTCATCAGAGCGCTCCTCGCTTTCTGCAGGCTCCTCTTCCTTGGTACTTCCGAGTTTCTCCTCCTTTAATAGCACTGAGGTTGATACTGAAGCCTCACGCAGAGTGTTTTCTTTTTCTTGGATCATTGCCTTCTCTGGTGCAGACGAACTACTAACTGAGATCAACCCTTTGAACGCCTTGGCATCTACTCCCGCTTGTTCGATCTTCGACATCGCCATTTCCAGCTTGTTGCCATAAAACCAAAGTAAGTCGCTGCATCTGAAAGAATTCAAGAACATCATCATACCTCTTGGTTGGAAAATTCAGCAGGGTCAGTCTTAGTAACAGGCTTAAACAGGTGACCCGCTTGCTCTTCTGAGAACATCATGAAATGCTGCACGCAGAAGAGTACTTGCACCATGTTCGTGCCCTCATACAAGTCGTCCGTGCAGAAGAGCGACAAGTCGTACATTCCGATCCTGGCAAAGTAACATCATTAGCGACTCTAAATAACAACTAAAGCCTCACAACGTACGACTTGCACTGCCTCAAGAAGACGGAAATGTTCTCACGCTCCTTCCACGGAGCCATTCTTTTTGAGTACTTGCGGCTAATTGGCGACATACAGTTGGAGGCATCGGGAAACAAGATTTCCATCTAGTATTGCGCGCAAAGTTAGCAAAAAGGGAAGGATTCTAGCTTGTGCCCGAGACGTGCGTACCATTTCACGCAACACCACGCCAGACTTGAGTGCCTCATACAGATCTGTGGTTGGCAACTCGCGCTTCAGGACACTCTCAATCCACGACATCACTTCCTGTAATCAAAACAAATGCGTAGTAGTTAGTGCACCAACTCGGAAAATATACCCTCAGACTTCTCACTCTCTGTCGACGGAGATACTCGATGGCCATCGCTTTATCGCTCGCCCATCTGGCCGACAGCGATAGACTGCGCTGGTGTTTACCGCCCATTGCCTTCTCACGCACATCTCCATCACGGTGTGGTGCCATCGTGTCCAAGTCCGTGTCCATGACTAAGTCGCAGTTTGCCTTTATGTTGGCTCTGTACTTTCGCGTCGTGTCTCCAAAGAAAGTGTGATTCGGTCTTCAGCCATTACTTAGCCAGCGAAACCAACGCAATATGCTCCTTTTGAACATCAATATCTCTTTGACTATGCTGCTCGATCCCATAGCTCGCAATCTCAACTATGAAAATACATTTTGGTATTTTCTCACACGTCACATGTTGCAGTTGGCTAGTGCCACCAACACGTCACCAGAAGCTACTGCTCGTACTTAGTCGAGCTATCAGTCCACCACCAACAGAATTCCACATTCGAATTGGCAATGATCCGCGTCGTGGCAGGAACGTATGAAGGTTTACTGTACGGGTGGGAGTGCCCCACAGTAGCCACAGGCGAGAGCACCAAGATGAAGCTTACGTTCGGCTATGCGGCTCACTCGGAATGCATCAAGAGCGTGGCGCTTATGGGCGCAAAACAGGGCAAGACTCTTCTGTCTGGTGGCAGTGACGAGATGATCAAGTGCGTGTTGTGGCGTTAGCGCGGCAATTGCAATGACTGCAATTGCATACAAGCATTAGACAGAGTGCTAACGTGATATTGTGTTGTTGCACTCAGGATCTACAACGTGGACAAGCGCGTAGAGGTCGGTAGTCTCATGGAACAGCATGGTGCCATCACGAGCCTCGAGTTCTTCGGTCAGAGCCACGTACTCAGTGGTAGCGCTGACAATTCCATCTGCATCTGGCGAACGTCTGACTGGAATTGCCTGCATATTCTGGGTGGACACAAGTGAGTATTTTTGGCTTGAATTGTAGATGCTGGTGATTTGACTAATTGTTGGTAATTCCAGGGGCGAGATCAACTCAATTGCAGTGCACCCAAGTGGAAAATTGTGCTTTTCAGTCGCACGTGATCGCACGTTGCGCATGTGGAACCTCGTGAAAGGCCGCATTGCCTTCATTCGTCGACTAGAAAAGGAGGCAGAACTTGTCAAGATCTCGCAGAAAGGCACTCACTACGCACTTGGCTTCGGAAAAGACTTGTCTGTGTTCAACATGAACGCTGAGGTGAGGAAATTTGCAACTATGACAGTTATCTAGGATGGTGTCTAATGGTGTCTTATTGTTGTCATACTGGTGAGTAGCTTGTGGGCACGCTGGAGCACTTGAAGAAGGTCCACTGCGCTGTATTCGCCACAGATGAGTACATCGTCTGCGGTGGTGACGACAAGCATATTTATATCTGGAAGACCAACGGAACGTATGTTTTACTCAAGTTTGAATGTTGATACGCTTGTATATGACTACTAAAATCGATGTGATGCTCTATGCATAGGCTGGTTGGAAAGGTGACTCACAAAGACATTGGCGCTCGTATTCGATGTCTGCAAGTGGTATATCCGCATGGTGAGGACAAGCTACCATGGATTGTGCTGGCTACATCTGACGGCGCGTTCCAGATCTGGGATTTTGCCGCGTTCGAATTGGATGCCTCGGCTCCTGAAGATTCGAACAAGTCGGTGGAGCCGATGGCCTCGACAGTGCTTCTGACCAAACCACGTGTGACCTGCCTTTCAGTTTGTGTTGCAAGTGGAAAGACCGCAACAGGAGCTGACAGGAGTGAGGCTGCACCTCATAAGGTTAAGAAACCCAAGAAGGTCAAGAAAGCGACAGACGTGAAAGCCACCGCCCCTGCTGCTGGTGTTCCTCGCGTGGTAGTCGAGTTGGATGACGGTACAAACAAAGATGTCGAAGAGGACGATTCGTCCAAGAAGCGCAAATCGATCGATAATAAGCAGCAGAAAAGCAAGAACAAGAAAAGGAAGCAAAAGAAGTCGCAACAGTAGAGTAGACATTCTGGGAGGCGAGACTTGATCTGAAAAAGTAATAGAGTCCATTGCTACACAAAATTTGCATTTCCTTTACATTGCGCGCAACACAGCACAATGCATAGTAAGTGTGAGTAGGATAACACTCCATGCTGGATTATTATTGCTTTGTCGGTCAGAAGTTGGTAATTTTCTTTCATGAGATGCTGGTTCTTGTCCGCGAGTTGTTTCGTGTTCGCAAGGGTGACCATCCTGTTCGTCGACTGAAGTTACGCTCTCCAGCTCAAAGTCCAGCTCCTCAACACCACACGGCGACAAACTCATAGGCGTCTGCATCTTCAGTGATTCTCTTGCCGCTTCTTGAGTTCCGCCGCTCCCGAAGTGTGAGTTCTTGAGCGGAAATCATGAAATGATTGAGTTAATGTGCTGTAGATCTGAGCTCTCCCTCTTCCCACTAATGTTAGTCGCTCCCGGGAAGGGCACGAATCCGACAAAAGTGCATGTGGCAACTCCTGTTTGACCTCTACTCTTATGTAGTCAAGTCATTTCATCGCTGGAAGTTGGTACAATGGTGAATGAATTTGCCAGGATGCGAACACCAAAAAGTGTAGATTGAAGTCAACTTCAACTTGTACACCGAAATGATATGGATACAGACACGTGTACGTGGCAAGAAATGATGGCAATGATGTAGAATTCGAGGCGCAGCGATACACATGCTAAGCTACTTATGTGGTTTGTAGCTGTCGCCTGTAGTGGTGGCGGGGTCTCTTCCAGCGTGGCACTCCCCGCGAAAGTTGGCGCAGTCTATTGGTTTGTGTCCGGTGTAGCCTGGGACGTTGTCACTGTAGAAGAGTCGGAGCTCTACTCGTGGAACCGTGTGCAAGGCATCGATTTCCTCAGGACCTTTCGCCTGTGCCACCGCTTCTGCGCTGTGTGACGTGGAGGGCAAGAAGCCAGCGTAACCAGGGATCTGGTTGGTGACGCTGCTGGTTCCTAGGTTCAAGTCAGTTGTAGTCGATGCCATCCCACGCTTTCGCATGTACGGACGGTCTCGAGGGTTATCGCCATAGGTACCAAAGTCCGTTTGGTGGCTGCTTGCAGGGGTCGAAGAGTGCACAAGGTATTCGCTGAGCTGCTTCTCGGCGAATGTCCTAGTTCCCCACATCTTGCTACTCGATCCTGCCGTGTTGCAGCGGTTGATACCGTGATCAAACAAACTAACTACGTGGTCTATAGCTTGACTGAAGAGGGCCCAAGTGATCCGGTCGCGAACGCTTCCACAGCGATCCAAGTAGCTATGGAAAACCTTAAGAACACGAGGGGTTGCAGCGTTACCAAGCGTAAGTTTGAGGACTTCCTTTACTTGGCTCAACTGGATAGTCGCTTCACCTTGCTGTTGGTTGTCCTTCCTTGCGACGGCCATGAAAGCATCTTCATACTCTTCGAGAGGCACGTTCAAAACACGCCTGTGTTCCTCATCAAATGCCGGGAAGTCGTGCAAGTACGTGGTAGATGCGATGAAAGGCTTCCAGTCTGGTCGTTTCTCGTTCACACTGACACCACGGCGGTCAGGCACTCGATAGTCTTCCGGCTGCACTAGTTGTCCATTTTGCATTGCCACAGACTCGTGTGCGTGCTTACCAATGCGGTTCATCGTAGGTGGTGCGATGATGTGCGAGCCCATTGACGAAAACTTGGTAGCACGTTGCTCATAGGTCTCACCTGGCTTGAGCGTTGTACAGGGCTGCGCTGCGAACGACTTGAAGCCTTGATATCCATAGGTCTTGGACGCGCACATGACTCGAGTCAAAGAGGAATGCTCGCTACTCCACCTGTGCAGGTCAACCAGCACCAACTATTATTGAGGCTATGTTGGACAAGATTAGATGCAGCACCTCAACGTAAATGTGCATGGAACGACGAGTGAGAGGCAAGCACAGCGCTGAGCGCCGAAGCAGACGTCTATTTGAGGAGGTGGTTCTTCCTTCGAGGGAAAGTGTCGAGCGCATTTGGAAGCTGCAGCTTCAGCACTTCGCCTACGAAAGTTGCTAATGCACACGCACCGCCGTGAAAGTGCCTGCAACGGGGCTCTTGATCTACTTGTCGCTTCTAGCAGCGTCGCTCGAGGTCAGAATAATTGATGAACCGACCTGCGACGCGCTGACAAAACTTGTTTAGTCCTGGAACTCGCAGTTTTCCGGGAACGTGCAGCCCGAGCGGGTTAGCACGACCTGGGCAGCCCAGTGGCCAGCGTTCACGCACTGCTCAAGAGGCAGTCCCAGTGCCAGTCGGGAGAGGAAGCCTCCGACAAAGGCGTCACCAGCACCGTTGGTGTCCACGATCGACGAGGCAGCCATCTTCGGCACGTCGAAGGTGTAGGTCTTTCCCTGGTGGACGACAACGGTGGGCTCAGCGCCCTGAGTGAAGACGACCGTGCGGCAACGGACGCCGCTGGCCTTGTTGAGCTCCGCAGTCTTCAGGGCGATCTCCTTGACGTCCTCGCCCCAACCCTGCACCCTGCCGAGCGTCTTGGCCTCGCTCTCATTGCCAAAGACAAAGTCAGCGTAAGGGATGGCAGCCATCAGAGGGTCCTTAAAGAACTCAACAATGAAGGGAGCCGAGAGGTTGATGAGGAAGACCTTGTTGTTGGTCTTAGCATGTTCAGCCAGAGTCATGACGGCCGTGGGGGAGACTGTGAGGTGGAAGCCGGCCGAGTAGAAGAACTGGCCCTGCTTGATGATCTCCTGGCTCTCAGGCTTGGCCAAGTGGTCGTGGTGGAAGTGATTGGCAGCCGACAGATCAGCCACGAGCGAGCGCTCCGAGTCCACGACACAGACAGCACACGTGCCCGTCTTAATGTCGGCGTTCTCCAGGTACGACACGTTGACACCGTCCGCCTGTGCGCATTCCTGGAGCTTGGCGCCGTGCGCATCCTTGCCCACACTGCCGAAGAACGACGTAGCCGTCTTGTTGTGCTTGTTGAGCATCCACTGGGCCACGCGGATGGTGTTTTGGGTGGCGCCTCCAGCCACGAACACGGGGTTGAGCGTCAGCAGCTCCTCGAACATGGGGGCGTGGCTGTCGTCCGCCAGGATGGCGTTGTCCAGCTTGAGTCCGTACTTGGTCAGGAACTCGGTCGTCACATCGGCCGAGATGTCGAGCAGAGGGTTGCCCAGACCCACGATGGAGCGCGTCAAGTTCTCGGATGCCATGGGGCTGATGCTGGTGCGCTGCTGCTTGTGCTGGTCGGAAGGCGAATGAGGATTGGAGCGCTTCATGGCAACCGTAACAAAGTGGGACTGATCTGGACCAATGGGCGGCCGTCAAGGACGCTTTACAGCCAATCGAAGCAGGGGGGATTCGGGCAAACGGCGCATGGCCAGTCGTTAACAAGGCACATTCATTGGTTAAAATAGGATTGGATCAGATCTGAGACCAACTTCAACTTGGGGATGGCTACATTCGAGGTTTACGAAGTTGTAGGAGATACTTGTTCCAGCAGCTCATTGACAAAAGTTTTGCCGTTGAGTATACTCGTTGAAGCGATAACCAACTCAACAGGATCTACAGTACAGCCACAGCAAACAACAGAGGGTCAGTTTACAAAACATTTTAGTGAGAGATACCAACTTACAGAATGATGCGATCCACCGCAGTGCTGCAATCTCGAGGAACGTCACACCGCCAACAAAAGCTACCATGACAACAGTCTTCTTCTTTGTCTTGACTTTCTTGGTCGCATCTGGATTATGACCCTTTTCCCGGTCATTTTCAGCAAGATGAACTTCCGCGCGAGGTCCAGGGAGATGACCCATGACGTGGTCAATGCCTCGCCAATGTCCGTGCTTCAAGATCTCTTCCACAAGACGAGCAGATATTGGTGTATACCCTGACGTGACGAACGCGGCATTCTTCGGGTTCTTGATGTTGACGTCCACATCGATCACTGACAGACCATGAGCAACATGTTGGAACGAGCACGCATTGTCATCAGACCCAAGAAGACCCCAGCGAGAGTGTCGCTCATAGAGTACACCCACTCGCTCTAGATTACGAAACGAGAAGATCAGTTCATGTCCATAAGCTCTGACAACGTGCATCTTTAAGCGCTCAAGAGCGTGTCGCTCCATTCCGTCGTTGACAACGCAGTACAGACAAAGCAGACGGAGTATCTTCCGAAGGTCCTCGTGGCGAAAAATGAGTTCTTGAATCGTTTCGAGTACACCATCGGCTTGATCCATTATCTTTCTCTCCAGATGCCAGAGATCGCGAAATGGTTTGCCTGACGTGGTTGATTCCAGATACTCCAGCAAATTGATATGATGCTCAATTGACTGTTGTGACGCCTTCATCTGAGGCACTGTTTTCACAAATTCGTTCACTTCTGCAGCAGTTGCAGTAGCACTTACACGCTGAAATTCTGTGTATCGTTGTTTGACTGCAACAGCCTGAACATGTAGTGCTGCTGGGATAGTGTGGATATGTTTGTCTCGAATTTGCTGATATATATCGTCCGTAGAGTTGAGTGCCACCGGAACAGAAACATCGCTGGCGCTATCATCTGCTCGAAGAATCTGCGGCGACGCAGTGATGAATCCGTCCTGGATTTGCATGAGTTCATCAAGTACCGCCTCATATGTCAGCGGTGTTGAAAAGACCGACGCAAAGTCTACACCACGATCCAGCAAAATCAACGTATCAAGTCGAGATCGCTGAATTCCTGTTGGTGTCCTTTGACTCGCCGCTCCGCCACTCATCATTCCCGAGACACTGGCATGCATCTCCATCAAGTGGTTCAGCACGAGCATCGACATCTCTCCTTTGTACTTGATACTGTCGAACTTCCCATATACTTGCTGCAGTAAATTCAATGCCGCCGCCATGTCTACCAACGAACTCTGGTTCCCCTCCACTTCGCATTCGTACAAAGTCCGCTGGTACCCAAGTGTTAGCAAGTCCATTTCCAATGGGAAGAATCCCATGGCCAATTCTCCTGTCTGGAATCTGCCTTTCACTCTACCATTGTCCAGTACTTGATTCAACATGGTTGTCCACTTGCCCACGACGTAGAGCGCCAGTCGACGTTTTCGTCTTTCATCGTCCTCCTGTCTCAGTAACTTTTCAGCATGAGCAGCCACTGCTCTAACGTCCCTTGTGCGTGCAAATGCCAGGTAGACTACGGTAGTGTCTGCGGTAACATTAGAGACGTCGTCTGAGAGTTCCAGACACTCCACCACGTGATGATCCTTTAACACTCCAACGCCATCCACAAACACGTGTGTCAACAGCGATGCAAGGCGCTTCGTGAGGACAAGTGATATTCGATCCGTGCCCAAATGGTCCAGTAGATGCATTAGAGCACGCTCGTACTCGTCACGAAGCTTCTGGAAAGGTAGAACCCCCTTGTCGAGAGGTGGTAGCTTCACCATACTCATCTGAAGCAGGAAGAGACGCGAATGGCCAAAGGATCCGATCTGAAACGGTGTCATTCATACAAGGTGATCAAGTTGAAGGGATATTCGTATTGGGATCATTGTGCTAACATTTGCTGTGAGAAATGGCGGCGCATCTTACTGCTCGTTGTGGCGCGTAATGTACGTGAGCAGGTCGATGCGCGTGACGACACCGAAGATAACCGACTTGGTCTCGGCCTCTCCCCCCTTTCGGATGCGCTTCTGCTCCGTGACAACGAGAGCGAAGTGGTCGCGGTCGAAGATGCGGCTCAGCTCGTAGAGGGACGTCTGCGGGTTCACCTGCTTGAACTGCTTGAACATGGCCTTCTCGACCGTGTCAGTCGGACGAACGCGGCCGGGCATGAGCTGCGCGATTAGGTTACCCTCGGACACGACGCCCACGATCGAGTTGTCGTCGGCCACGACGGGCAGGTTGTCGAAGCCTTCCTTCTTCAGAATGTCCACAGCCTCCTTGCACGTAAGGTCGGGAGTGATCGTCACAGGAGCCTGCAGCAGCAGCTCTGACACATTCTTCTTGGCCCACCAAGTAGAACTCAGTGCGCTCTTGGACATGTCGGTCACGTAGCCGTGTTCGTACATCCAGTCGTCCGACAGGAACTTGGACATGTAGTTACGCGTCGAGTCCGGCAGCACCACGACGCAGCGCTGACCAGCCTTAAGGTCCTTCGCAGCCTTGAGTGCCGCAGCCACAGCAGAGCCACACGAGCCACCGCAAAGCAGTCCCTCCTCGCGAATGAGGCGACGTGCCAGCAGGAACGACTCTTGGTCACCTGTCTTGATCCAGCGATCCACGAGTGAGCGGTCCAGCACATCCGGGATAAAGTCATAGCCAATGCCCTCGACCTGGTAAGGTTTGAGGCGGTTCTCGTCGTTGAGGTTCTCAGGCTCAGCTAGGATAGAGCCGATAGGGTCAGCACCCACCACGATACAGCTCGGACACTTCTCCTTGATCTTACGGGCCGTGCCGGAAAGCGTACCGCCGGTACCAGCACCTATGACGACCATGTCGACATGTCCGTCACAAGCTTCGAGGACCTCCTCGGCCGTGCCGTCATAGTGGGCCAGAGGATTGGACGGGTTGCTGTACTGGTCGAGGATATGGGCGTTGGGGATCTCCTTGACGAGACGCTTGGCCACTCCAATGTGCGACTCAGGCGAGTCCCACGCCGCCTCGGTGGGCGTGCGAATGATCTCGGCTCCGAGGGCCTTGAGCACGTCCACTTTCTCCAGCGACATCTTCTCAGGCAGCGTAATGATGATACGGAAGCCGTAGAGCGCAGCAGCCAGCGCCAGACCGATGCCTGTGTTGCCGGACGTGGGCTCGATGAGTGTGTCGCCAGGCTTGATGCGACCCGAGGCCATGGCGTCCTCGATCATGCGCTTGCCGATGCGGTCTTTGACGGATCCGCCAGCGTTGAAGAATTCGCACTTGGCCAGCAGTTCGCACTCGAGTCCCGCCTTCTTGGCGATGGTGTGCAGACGCACGAGCGGCGTGTTGCCCACGTGGTCCAGGATCGAGTTGAGGATCTTGGGCTCCGCCTGGCGCGGGCGGTGCACGTGCGGCTGCTGCACGAAGCACGAGGCGGGAGACGAGCACTCGGTGGAGAAAGTTACCTCTGGACCAGACATGGCGAGCTTGGACTTGTACTTGACGCCGAAAGTTGACGAATGAAGCCACGGATTGTCAAAAAAGGCTGATTAGTACTTGACGTTTGTATAGGCACGTTTCCCGAAATTTAGGATTACGGATCAGTAAACATAGGAAATGACAACACTGTCACGAAAATTAATACCTTGTTATAACCGATTGAATCAGATGAAACAATTTCATACTTAATTGAAAAGTCCAAAATGATAACCTGTAGGATTGCTTTCATAGATATCGTCGTATAATGGTAGGCCGAACGGTACGCCGAAGAATAGGACAAGATCGGCGTTGCTGTGCACAATGAAATCTGCTGGCTACGGTGTGATGCTGCAATGTATTTCCCGCGCGGGATTCAAAAGAGGAACGGGTGGACATGATGCGGCTCCCTTCGCTTCCAAAGACGACAGGGACTGGCCACAGGTCGCATGACGGACACGTTGCAAAGGACACGTGTGGGAGATGCGCCAATTGCGCTCGTCTACAGGTCTGAGTCAGACGGCAACGGTCCCACGTGTCTCGGTAATGAGGTCAATGTTGTTGCCTTCCTGAGAGCAGGGAACTGCGCGTGGAGGACGCACTCGATGGTTGCAGACAGCGCTTGAAGTCGTCCAGCACGCGCAGGAACTCAATCCGCTTCTCTTCGTCTAGTCGAAGGCGAGTTGGCTCCGCCACCGGAATGATCTGGTCTTGAACTTCATCTCGGTATTGAGTGTGAATGCGAGTCATCGTATCAGTGACGGCGCTCTTCATGTCATTGAACGCTCGCATTGGGTCTCTAGACATTGTCTTGTTTACTACAGATGAAGCTGGCGAGGCGAGGGAATCGTGGACGGCGTTGTTGTCTACATCCTCCACCAAATCTTCCCACGTCCATGATTGTTCATGTTGAGACAGATCTTCAGGTCCTTCATCGAGGTGCCTGACACGTTGGATGCCACTGAAGCTTTCATTGACCTGTAACGCAGCAACCCCAGTGTCACCAACGTCGCTACCCAAGGAAGCAGTCGTCGCCAGTGTTGGTTCCAGTGGTGAGTCGTCTGAAAGCACTTCACTTTGCATTGTTGGTTGGGTTCCCGAAGACCCAGGGATATCTAGCGTCAGTGGTATAAAGCCGAGCTGAACGTCGTCGTTTGGAACGTGACGATGATGTTCGTCATAAAGCAGACTACTAGCAAGGGCGAGATCACCCACACGAATCAAGTCATTTCGCAGATACTTGGTGTCAATTGATGTTTGCCCACTGTCGGAGAAAACAATGAAGCGGTCGATCATGTCTGTGCCAACATCTGAAGATCCATGTTGGTCCAACGTGTCAACGCTTTGCTCTTCGATCTCGCCGAGTTCACTTAACGGATTGCAGGGATGTTCCACACTGCTCTTGCAGCACAACACTTCACCAAACTGTGGCGCACCAATCTGACGAGTTGGGTGACTGGTCTCAGCATTTGTTGATGCTTTGTCAGGCAACACCCGGGAGAATATTCTCCGTGCTTTAGATGATCCTCGTACAGCACAAAACACTGACCTTCTTTTGAACATTTTGTGTTTAATGAGATGGACACGAGGCAGTTTGCGCTTTCGTAGAGTCACGCTCCCTCCAGTAGGTGTTCTACTGTTTGTAGAGACCAAAACCTCCTGTGAATCGGAGCGTGGGGACTCCTGGATGGGCGAGATCGTCGCACTAGAGTCTTTGACGTTTGAATCCGGTGTGGTGAATACGACATGATTGTGAGCTTGTCGACTGGGTTCTCGCTTTCTTCGTGTTTTCTGGGTATTTGAGATTCGTTGAGTTTCGAGCTGCTCGATAACCTGGTGAGGACGCTTCCACACCAATTCATCTTGATCCATGAAAACCCCTTTGCGTACAGACTCGTAGAGCTCTCCGATGCAGCGACCTTCCTCAAGAAAAATCAACTCATGGTCTGTCCAAGGATGAAAAGAAGGGTAGAACTTGGCCGTATCTTCCCTTTCATCTACCATTTCAGCTTCGTATTCTAGCTTCGAATGCTGTTGTTGCTGCTGCTCCTCAGCCATTTGCTGTTTCCTCGACTTTGCTACAGAAAATAAAGGTGTAATAGCTCCACCGCTTTTGTCGATGATAAGCGTCACATGTGCATGTTCGTGCTGGTCGACATTGGTTCCGTGCTGTTTGTTTCTTCGTCGACTTCGAACGAGAAGCCGCTTTTGTCTCCACACTCGCTGAATTAAATTTGCGGCTTTCATCGCCACGATCATATCGTCAACGTTTGATTTTACGCCTTTTGATGCTGGTTCTCTTGTTGGTTCCTCAGTGGTTTTCTCGCTAATATTTTCTGGTGTAGACTTTTCGGGGGATGACAGTTGCAGTATCACGGGCATTACTGGCTTGGCATGCGGAACTGGTGGGGAGAATGTTAAGTCTATCGTTGTAATTTCCGCAAGCAGAGTTTCGTTGTAGTGCTCTCGACTAGATGACGATTGTACCATTGACTTCTTAACTGTCGGCTGAAGGCTGGCTGAATTGGTGAGACTGTCTTTCAGAAATTTGTGATCGTTTGGGGTCTGCAAACCACGACTCGGAACTAGGTGATGCTTGACATCAAGATAACTCGCTGTCTCCACCTGCCTCAAATCTTTCGCTTCTTTGATTTTCTCCATAAGAGATCGTGTCAAATTTTTTGTAGTTGGAGTTGTCGTTACTGAGAAAGTATCACCTCGGCAAAATTCGGGGTGGCTTTGAGAGTGTCCCCATTGTGGAACTATGGTGAGCTCTTGGTGATTATCTGTCCAATCTGGCGCTGATCGTTCTTGTTTCATCTGCATCATGCACCAATTCACTCCAAGTCAGCCAAAGTCAAGTTATAACTCTTGAAGAAGTGAACAACTCGTACATGCTTATGAAAACGTGATAGTGGACTTTGGGCGAGAAAGGTATCATTTCCATGAACCACTACTCGAAGTTGAGTTGGCTTCAGACTCTCGGAGCGCTTGGTCTTGCTGCGTTGAAGAGTGTTTACACTGCTCAGACGTTTTCCATCTGGTGATATCATGGATCTAGACTCTTTTCCACGCGATTCTGGCGCAGGACGTGGTCGTGGTATCCTACTTTTTGCATCAATATCGTTCAAGAGATAAGCTTGAAGAGCAGCAGTAGCAATCAACGGAGTCGGTATGACGCTCTTTGTCTTGGTTTCGATTGTCGGTCTACTCACTCCTGAACCGCCACTTGCCATCGATGACATTGACTCAGATATTCGAGCACCTCGACGAAGTTCATTTGCACATCGCCGCTCTTCACGAGTTGTTCGCTTCATTTGACCAAACCCAAAATGAAGCGACGCGAGAAACTGCAGCGAGCCCATTTCCAAACCATATCCACCATTAGCCATGACGCGATGCAGAACAATATCGCTGCTGCTGGCTGTGGTGACCGCTTCAATCGGATCTTTGATCGTTAATGCAGCCGACGAATCTTGTCCCAATGGCTGTTCGGGTAATGGAGTTTGCGATAAACAACTAACCTGCCAATGCCACGACGGATTCTTTGGATACGACTGCTCACTCGAACGCTGCCCGGTAGGCAAAGCATGGGGAGTTATCAGGGGAGACAACGATGCCCATGGACCTGAAGAGTGCTCGGGGCGTGGTATTTGCATTTACTCGAGTGGTTCATGCAGTTGTCAGTCTGGCTTCACGGGTCCTGCCTGTCAGTACATTCAATGTTTCGATTCTTGTGCCAACCACGGCAAATGCATCTCAATGCAAACACTGGCGGAGAATGAAGTCATTTCACGTGAACTGCACGACCGCGATGTCTTTGTGTACGACCAGCTTTGGGACTTTGACGTGATTCACGGATGTCTTTGTGACTCTGGATTTCATGGACCCGGTTGCTCATTGAAAGATTGCTCGGTCGGGGACGATCCTCTCACTACAGGACAAGTGAACGAAGTGCAGCTAATCGAATGTCAGACAACTTACCAACAACAAACAATCACGCTGCAATCAGATGCTCTGCTCACAAAAGGCAAGTTCATTCTGAAATTCGGAAAGCAGTATACTCGCCCGATCTCGTTCAAGGCGTTGGCTGATCAGGATTCGTTTGGCCCATCACTTGCTACATCTCTACTGACACTTCAAGGAGTGGATGCAGTTACGGTCACTCGAACAGACCCACTACCAACCAGAACGACATGGAGTGTAACTTTTCCAACTACAAACACGAACCACAACGCACTTGTACCAGGTTGGAGAATAGTGGAAGTCCAGCAATTTATATGCGCTGCAAACTCCGGCGTGTTTGCACTCACCTTTGGCAACGAGACAATTCGCAATATTCCCTATAGCGCCGACACAAATACATTCGTCGCATTTCTCTCCAAGTTCTCCTTTTACGGCCAAATAAGCGTATCCCTGATGACGAATACTGGCGGACCTACCAACAATATCTGCACGACAGGAGGCACATTCGCGACGATGACTTTCTCCACACTTTGGCACCGCGCGCTGTTAGCAGATCTGCCACCGATGGCATTTACAATGCTGGACCAGAAGGGTGTCCAGACATTATTCCTTGGCAACGCCAACGGATTTATCGACACTGAAACAAAGGAGGTTATCAAGGGGTTTGATTCTTGCAGAGTCATGGAAGAGCAGCAAATTTTGTGCGGAGCTACAAGTGGGAACTTTGCACTCACATTCGAGGACGGTACAAAGCTGACAAAACTACCGTTTAATATCGATGCTGACACGCTCAAGACCACAATACAGAATAAAGTGCCCTATATTATCGACATCGATGTAACCTTTGCGGACGGACAGACAGCCTTCTGCAGTGACTTTGGTACGACAACGACTATCCGCTTTGTCGTAGTGAAAGCAACTAGCGGGGATGGTGATCTCGCCGAGATCCTAGCAGACCAAACAAATAATGGTGGTACAGACGGCCTTGCACATCTCTCGAATCGTCTACAGTTCGCTTCAAGTTTCACTGAGACTGTCAAAGGAACCACATGTGAACCGCTCGATCAAACGTTTACTCCAAATCCGACTGGTCAAATACAGACACACGTAGATCAAGGTGCGGGCACGTTTGCGGTGAGCTTCAGAGGAGCTACAACTCGTCCAATCCCGGCTCAATCGACAACACAGCAAGTGAAAGCGCTTTTGCTGGAATTGCCCTCAATTCAGGGCGTTGATGTGAGCTATTCGGGCTCCCAAGCGTGCGAGACACCACCAAACCTTGTGAGACTCACATTCACCCAGAACTTTGGAAAGTATGTTATGTAAGTGATAACGATAAGTGTGCCAAGCTAACTTGTTTCTTGTTGATGGACTGTCGGTTTATAGTCTCCCAACTATTGTGGTCGATGATAGCAAAATGAGCTCTGGGTCGAACGTTGTTGTTGCTGGTGGTGGAAATGAGACATTAGACGTTGTGTCAGTGGATGGCACCAAGGAAAGTGAAGTCTGCTCGAACCGTGGATACTGCGATGAGATCACACTCGGTCGCTGTATTTGCTTTACAGGATATACCAACAGCGATGGCTATGGCAACATAGGCACCCTAGAATTCAACCGTGGGGACTGTGGTGCACCGTCACGTATTCCAGTTGGGTGCCCGGGTGACCTTGCATGCAGTGGACATGGTACATGCTCTGGTAGTCCATCGTATCGCTGTTCATGTGCAAAAGGTTGGAGTGGTGGAGATTGCTCCGAGCGTCTGTGCAAGTTTGATTACTCGTGGTTTAGTTATCCTAGTGACGACAATGTTGCACATCAGTTACGCGGTGAGTGCAGTGATGCTGGGGATTGTGACCGCAGCAACGGCCAATGCAAATGTTACGCTCCATACACTGGTAGTGCCTGCGAACTCAGTACGTTCAACACAATCTCCAATTTTAAGATGGTGCTGTAGGCTGATGTTACTTGTATGCAGTGGCTTGTGGAGGCTCGGAGATCGAATGCAATGGCAACGGCCAGTGTTTGAGCCTGTACGACTTAGCGCCGATCACGCGGGTGAACGGGGTAACTCGTGGTTTCACCTATGGAGATGACCCGAACGACGTGACCACTTGGGATGCCAATCGAATTCGAACCTGCCTCTGCGATCCCGGTTTCTTCGGCTACGATTGTTCGTTGAGTAAGGGTCGCTTTTTGTAGTTCAGTATTTTTTATTAACTGACATTTTTCTCCGTTGTCTAGAGGAGTGTCCGCGTGGTGACGACTTCAACACTCACAACAACGACGTCGAGCGTCAACTCATCCAGTGCATCGCAGACGCTGGCAGCTTCACTCTCACATTCCGGGATGAAACTACTGTGAGCATAGCTTTCGATGCTGCAGAAGCGACCGTGAAAGCTGCACTAGAAGAACTATCGACGATAGAAGAAGTGAACGTCGCTTTCTCCAGTGGAACTGTGGCCTGCTCCAACAGCGTGAACAACGTCATCATGGTGGACTTCTTGAATGAACTGGGAGACCTACCTCCACTATCAGGATCCAGCGCATTGTTGCAAGACCGCATCAACGGTAACGCGCAGGATGGATCAGGATCTCTCGTATTCGTCACCGGAGGAGGTACACTACAAGGAAAAAAGTCCGTGAAAGGCACACGTGAGAATGCCTTCTGTTCCAATCACGGTATTTGCGACTTTTCCACGGGCATCTGCACGTGCCACGCGAATTACGGTGGTAGCGACGGCAAAGGAGGTCCCGGCACCATCGCTAACTGCGGATTCCACGAGCTCAAGTACAGAGTTGCAGACTAATCACTTCAACGTGCAAGTGTAGCCATCTTTTTATCTTTGCACCAATTTGGTGTAAAGAAATGTGTGGAGGAGCATCCTCCTCGACTGTCACATAGATATTTGCACCATGAAGTCCCAAGGCATTTTACACCGCGGCGAGACGATTCCACTGCGTCCTCCGCGCGTTCCTGCTCCACCAGCGCCTGCATACACGCAGCTACAGCGTCTGACTGCTAGCGACGCAGCGCAGAACGCTGATAGTCGGAGGCTTCGCAGTGCGGCAGGTGTATTGCTCTTGATCTTCTGCTTGGGTACAGCGATAGGTCTCGTGCACGTCATTGGCATTTCGCAGCAAGTTCTAGCCAGGTTGGAAGCGCAGGAAGCACAGCAGCCGAGCTTGCTGCATCAGCCACACACTCAGTCTCGTGATGTGGTCGGTGGAGCGTGGCGCAGCCGAGACAAAGGTGCTAACGTGTTGATTGCGTACTCGAACGGCACGCACCTCTCGAAGCTCGCGGCAGCGGTGGAGATTGGCGCGCGCAATGCTCTCGGCAATGAAACGACGTTGCTACGTGTGCGTACTCTAGACAATGTATCCTTTGTAGACGATGTCATGTGGGCTGACGCTGTGATCCTTGGAACGCATGTCGTGAATGCAAACGTTGAGCCAAAGGTTGGTTTAGTAGGGAATAAGAAACACCTAGACTTGGCTTGCTGACTTGCAATCTACTTACTGCAGATGTCCAAGTTCATGAGTGATTGGTCGTTCAGTGAGGACTTGAGCCAAAAGGTTGGCGCAGTGTTCGTCACGAGTGGAGGGCTTTCAGCAGGTGAAGAATTGACTATGGTGAATTTGTTGCACTCGCTCATGATCTTCCGCATGATTATTGTGGGAGGAGAGCGTTGGACGAGCGCGTTCGGGGCGTCTGCTATCGTTGGGGAAGGACCATTTGAGCCTGCAGGGGAAAGCAATCCAGCACAGCGAGACTTCCCACCTATCTGTTACCCGACGGATCCAGATGCCATTCACGATATGTTTAAGGACAAAGCAATTGGCTTGGGAGAACGAGTCGCCATGATCGCGACACAACTGCGGCGCGCACGGATGGATATATCAAAACAGAATTAACCCTCCAGTGGTGATTCATTCTTCTCTATCCTATTGCACAGCGTGATCGCTTGCTCGCTGAATGCTGAATATATTTTAGTGGACACTCACTTGCCCAACTTTGCAGCAAGTGGCCATGTTCGATGCTGTTGCTCACATCTCGTCAAGAAATTTGTTTGCTCGTTCAAAAGTCCAAAAAGTGATAGCAGCGCTCGGAATCCCACGTGAAAAGGCAGCTTGCCATCCCCGAAAGAGCTGCATCACGCCTTCCTCCCGCACCAACTTCGCCGTGCTGGACACCAAGCCTGTGTACTTGCCCTCCTTTCCGTCAGCTTGGATCAGCGATTTGACCGTGTCAAACGGCAGCGCAACCGCCCAGAAGCTGACACCACCAAAAGCTCCAGCGGTCAACAATGTGGCTGTCTCTCCAAGATTCCCGCTAGCAGTAAGACGTTGTTTGGCAAAATCATAGCCGAGAAAGTAGAACGCTACCCCCAATGAGTCTCGGATAACGGTGGTGGTGAGGCCCTTCCACATGGCTGTGATGCCCTCGGTGCGCACCACTTGTGTGACGCAGTGATAAGCTCCTCGGTACCTCCGCGTCTTTGGCTGGTTATCATATTGCACCTGCAGTCGGTTGCGTACGAGCTCCACGGGGGCCACCAGAAAGGCGTTGACGCCGCCTGCGACTGCCCCTGCTACCAACGACACAACCGTCGGAGTGAGCACCGGCTGCAGCAGCGGCACGTAGGGCAGCACATCATTGCGCAACGCGGACGATGTGGTGAAGATGACGGCCTTGTAAACGCCCTGACTGAAGAACGGAGGCAGGAAGCCCTTGTACAGACCGCGCACGGATTCCTGCTGGATGGTCTGTTGCGCGCAGTGGAAGAAGCCGCGGAAGCGGGTGGGCGACAGCTGCAGCCGCGTGCGGATGGTGTCAAAGGGGTGGCATGCAACTACGCTCGCCATGCCCGAGACGGAGCCGGCGACGACTGATTTGGTCCATGGGGACAGCGCAGATGCTGGCGAGGAGTTCATTTGCCGGCGTTGATACACGAGTGGGCAGTTACCTTTGACCTGTGAGATATGATGGTTCGCACACCGGAACATGATGTATTTTAGCATAGAATTGAGAACTGTTACACGTGATACCTCTCTAAACAATTTGATGCGGATGCATAACTTCAAGCTGTTGACGTACATTAAACGATGGAGCTTAGAAGTATTCATGGCTAGATCTCTCCTACTTGGCGGGCGACTTGTTGCAACACAGCAAGTCTACAGACGCGAGTTCGTGTCCTGGGCATAGACAAACTCACCGCCATCGACGATGACGACTCCACGTTCCTTGACAACAGCCTGGAACAGCACCTTGCCACTGCCCTCCTGCCACATGCGGGTCTGGATAGTTTCACCCGGGAAGCACGGACTCGAGAAGCGCACACGGATAGACTTGAAGCGTGCCACATCACCATTACAGAACTGTTTGTAGAGCGCGCGACTAGCCACGCCCATGGAGCACAAGCCATGCAGGATGGGCTGCTTGAAGCCCACGCTCTTGGCGGTTTCCGGGTCAATGTGCAGCGAGTTGTAGTCGCCCGATAGACGGTAGACTTGCGCTTGGTGGGGTGATGTCTTGAACTCGTCATAGAAGTCTGGCTGGCGCTTTGGAATCTGCACACGAGCTGGGAGCTTACGACCCTTGCCCTCGTAACCCGTGAGCCCACGGATGAAGCTGCCACTGATGAGCTTGGCTACGGGTCCGTTCGCGTCCTCGAACTGCGTCTGCGTCTCCATGAGCGTGCCCTTGCCCTTGTCGTAGAAGGAAATGACCTTGGTCTTGCCCGTGAGTGTGCCGCCCGAGGGGTCCAGCGGTCTCAAGATCTCCACCGACTGCTCTCCGTGCAGGATCATGGCTGGGTTGAAGCTGGGCATGCCATCAGGCGCGGCTGAGATGGTTTCGGGTGGGAAGGGCACCACGTCGTGCGACTGGCCCTTGAACGGCAGACACACGGGGTACAGCGGGAACGCCGCGAATTTGTCGTCGAACTCGTATGTGAACTGCAATGCCGACTCACCAATGCCCACAGCGTACAGCAGCAGATCGCGCTGGTTGTAGCTGGCGGTATACGTCGCCTCGGGACTGCTCAAGATCCTATCCGCGTTCACACTCATCGTCTCAGTCCTGCGCAAATTCGGAAGTGAGCCCTGACGTTGAACAAGTTGTGTTGAATAAACGTACCGGAATGATGGCAGCAAAGTCGTGTTTCGTACATTGTGTTGAAGCCAACATTGTGTGTGCCACATACCAGCTCGTCGTTCGTACGTGGCGCACATGAGTCACTTGACGATTTGACAGCGGGACGACAGCAGCAACTGAAGAGAATGGCGGGTCTGGGACGTTTCTTCCTGTTCGGAGTGGCGCTAGTGGTGGCCATCGTGGCTCTGGCCTGGCCGCAGATCGAGCAGCAGCTCATCGCCAGCGGCTACAGCTGCCCGTACCCCTTCTCCGTGCTGATGGCAGGCAAAGGCGCTGAGAACGAGGCGGCGGCTGAGGCCGAGGGGCTGCCCAAGTACACGCTGGACCAGCTGCGCATGTACGTGTAGTATGCAGTAGTTTGTGTTGGTGATATACTAACGGACTGCTTGTGGCTGCAGGTACGACGGCTCGGACGAGGAGAAGCCGATTCTGCTGGCTGTCGGTGGCAAAGTACGCACCGAAGCTGTAGGTTGTTGAGCTGAGGTTGTATTGACGAGAGTTGGTGGTTGTTACTTCAGGTGCTGGATGTGACGTCAGGTGCTAAGTTCTACGCCAAGGGCAAGTCCTACAACCAGTTCGCCGGAACGGTACAGTTGATGCGCAGGGATTGACTAGTTTCAAACGAGTATTGACACGTGTTTGGGAATAATCGTTATTATTTGTTGGTATGGTAGGCTTGCACACGTGCTCTGGCACTGGGCTCGCTCAAGAAAGAGGTACGGACTGCTGCGAGTGTACGGAAGTGTCAGTGATTTGATAGTATTGTATTTTACAGGACATCAGCGACGATACCTCGGACTTCGACGACAAGAAGAAGAAGGAACTCGTCGAGACTAAGGAATTCTACTACGAGAAGTATCCTATCGTACGTTGCGTTGTTCTCCAGCTTTTGACAAAGTAACATGCGTCCTGACGCTGTTGTGCGTGTAGGTTGGAGAGCTGGTCTAGGAGTACAGGCAACCCGGAAGCGCTACATCATGTGGTAGAAACTGTGGTGATGCCCGACCAACCTCCTGTCTGGCAACGAGTCAATACATGTAGTAAATGATCTCATGAAACACTTAGTAACCCTACTTACATTTGATGATGAATTCTATCTAGACTGCCTAGTCTTTGCTAGTTGGGCAATTCGATGGAGTGAAGCGTGTCCGCCGTCGATTCCTTACGACAAACCTTGGCGAAGTCGATGCACAAACCACGGAAGCGCCGTTCGGAGTATCGCGAGGGCTGCGATGCAAGAGACAACCACAAGTGCAGTACTTGCTGCCGGTCTTCGGGACGAAGCTCAGCCACACCTAACGTGTCGCGGGTCAGTGACTGCATTAACGCTCCCCGTACACGCTCGTTATCAGCAAAGCTAGTCAGTAGTGCGTAGAAAAGCTTGGATACTGAATCATAAAGAGCACTAGGACTCTTTGTGGCAAGTGCTCCGATGAGGTTGTCACACCACTTCTCGGTTTGACCAGCATCCAGCACACTGGCGTTGATCACTGCTGCGAATGGCCCCAGTTTGTTTGTGCTTTCATTCAGCAGGAATGTGAGGAACATTAGAACCGCATTTGTCGACGGGCGATCCTGGTTGCCCAGACAAGCCAGGCCGAGATCGACAAGAACAGGAAATTCGGGTGCAGTGAGAACTGCTGCAGAACAAAACAGCAAGAAGCGATACGCCAGCTCAAAGAAGGAGCGCAACACCTCTGGCGAATCTGCCAGCGAATGGGTAGTGAAGAACTGAAACGCTGACTGGCTCAGAGCTCCCATTAGCCCCCTGAAACTCTCGACAATCTCAGCGCTTGCATCCTTTCCAAAGACATCAACAGCTACCGAAGCGCACTCGAGCGGAGCCACAAAGCGCCTCTGTTCAAACACTCTTAGGATTAACGTAGCAATTCCACCAAGCTCTGGCGCCATTTCTTGCCGCAGACTCTGCAAACACCACCCATACAGCTCAAATAGAGCTGTCATCACGCCCTCATCGGCCTCGAATCGTGGTGCAATCGGATCCAAGTGAGGCCAAATCTGACGAACTGTCCACGCGGTAACAGCATCGCCTCCTGCTACATCTGCCGGTGCGTCTAAAAACCGCATTAGCTTGCCAAGCACTTGGAGTTCACTACATATCAGGCTAGCCACAGCCGCATCATCAGCCCCCGTCGATACCAGCACTTGGTCAAGACGGGTCAGTGAATCGTTAAGCATAGTCTGCAAAATGACTGAGCAGTGAGGAGAGACCGCTGCAGCACGTACAAGTCCCTCGACAACCAGCAATCGATCCTCAATTGGCATGACTTCTTGACCAGAGGCAGTTCCAAAGTGTTGCACACTAGCCACGAGGAAGCTAGGCTGCATCTCATTCAGACAGGCCGTACAACTCGTTGCAACTTGCATAAAACTTTTTGCAGCATTTGCACGGCTTGCATTAAGTCCCAACGCAGCTGTAAGATACTGAAGAACAGCTCCAACCGTGTCGAATGTGCGTGCAGCTAAAGCCCTGTCATTGACCCAAACAGCAAAGTGTCCCAACACTCGCGAAGCCGTTGTGATGACCAAAGGATGAGTATTTGCTGTGGAGCCCAACACTGTCTGTAAAATTTGCGAGACCATGATCTCCAGCTCTGCCTGCTGCGATGTGCTAGCAAAAACCTTGGGCAACTTCTTTTTGATTTCATCAGCAACTATCGAGACGGCAAGCAGAGCAACTTCAACGTTCTGCCACTCACCGGACGCCGTGGAGGTAAGAATGGGAAGCAGGTGAGCTAGATATTGCTCCTTTAGTAACGTAAATATCGATATGAATGCTTCTGAAACTCCTTGGAATCCGGTTCGGAAAGACATGAGATCGTCAAGCTCAAGTTCATCTAGGTCCTCAGCATTTCCTGCTGGGAACGAGCATTGCTTGAGCATGACATCAAAAAGCTGCACGAAAGCGTCATGCTGATAAAACTGTGGTCGAGACACAACAGGTTCATCTTGAACGACCATCCAAAACTCAAGAGTAAGCGACGCAATTTGCCGGCGCGGGTGTGCGCCGAGATAAAGCATGAGCTCACCCAGTGCTACAATTTCCTGAGGGTGCTCTCCTTCAAGAATCCAGTCCGAGTATGTTTCACAAAATGTCGATATGACGTCGGTAAGAGCATGGCTCACCTCGTCTTCTTCACCAACAAGAGCACTTTCACATGCAGTACGTGTCTTGAGCAGCCCTTGTGCCACAACCAACAGTGTCGTCTCCAACTGAGCTGGAGTTGGATATGAAGCCACCGTGATAAGTTTGGTTAGGATCTCAGCACATACTTGCAAATGACGCGACTTGTTTTGCAGCATTTCCAGCAGTGCCAGCAGCACAGCTTCATCTTTTGAGTACAATGACGCCAGTGAGAGTCCTGCTCGTCTTACCCACACATTTAAACACGCTAGTGCCTCGCCATGAAGAGTAGCCACACGGATATCCTGGTCTTCACGCGTCAAAATAATCTTTCCAATCAAAGCTACCAAGTCTCCACTCAGAGTCGAGAGATGCATCTCCATCGCGTCCTTGGCAGCGAAAGCCAATTCAGCGTCCTCCATCTCCTCACAAACACAACGGGAGAACGCCAGCAAGAATGCGAGTTCCCCTGCATCGCCCGTCGCCGAGCAACTTGCCAGTAACTGTGACAACAGAATTTTGCAGTCGTCCGGGGATGAGATCATGGCCACTGCGTAGATGGCGCAGAGCTTGCTGGCGAGCGGCCCTTGCTGGAAACCCGGCCGCATACCAGCGCGCAGGTCCTGCATCAGCGTCTGCAACGACACCGTCATAGCTGCCTTAAGCTCTGCCGATAACCGCACCCACTCCTTGCGCACTTTGGTGTGGAGCATATTGGCCGCGAAGAAAAGCGCTTCAGGAGGCAACGCTAGCGTCTCATCCTGCAGCAACTGGAACCCTACACCCCACGCAGCATCCGACGCTGCGAAGTTGTTCAGGAACTCGTTGGCCTCTCGTTGTCGTTCGGCTCCTTCCTGTATTGTCAACAATCAGCAAGTCAATGTGCTTACGATGGATATTGAGGCTTACAGGACGAATTGAGAGACACGAGCTGTATCGCTACTATTGCAAGATGACGCACCATACCGTAGAGCGCCTGTACGGCGCTCAGAACCATCGGGAGCGGACTCTCAGTCATGTCCGTCGAAGCTGCAGAGGAGATCACAAAAATGAGATGAAAAATGTAGCAACAGGATTCTAGCCAATCAGAGATCACCAACACTTCGCACAATTCAACCCGCCAAGTTGCTATTAAATACTTCAAAAAGCACATGAAAATCAGGATTTGACTCAAGAATTCAAGTAAACACCAAGGAAATTTGACCGAAACAGCAACAAAATCAGGAAAACACAACGTTGGCGCCATTTTTGAAGTGTGTCAACGATGGCGAGCATCATGGATTTCTTCAAGCCCATCCGCAAGGACAAACGACCTCGCGAGGAGGGTCCAGCTGTATTGGCACAGGGAGAAGCTTCTGTAGCAGAACCATTGCCACCTCGTTCGTCTCTAGACGCCCACGACAATCCGAGGACGAACTCTGCAAACAAATCAACTGCTACGTTCGAGCCCCGTGATGCTGATGATCCTCCCAATAAGCGCCCGGCCGTGGAACTCTCGGAATACGAGCAGAAGCGACTGGAGAAGATTGCGGCAAACGCCAAGTTCTTGCAGGAGCTGGGAATGACCTCCGCCCAATTGGACTTCACACAGCAATTGCATCGGAACAGCACACCACATGGAAAACCAACTAAAAAGCGCTCAAAACCAAAGATCCAGTCGGAACTTCCTGTGCGAAGGTCCAGACGGCTTCGTGGCGAGACTGTTTCTGGGTCACAACAAGCCCAAAAAGCAAAAGAGGAAGAAGAAATTGTGTCAGATGGACCTGATCTGCTGGTGGAAACTTCATTTGTTGAATCCAATGTTTGTCGATATTCTGTCAATGGGAACGAAAACACTCGAAAGGTCCAGCTATCTTCTTCATTGAATCATACTGATAAAGAGTTAGTGGGGTTCCAAGTGGATGAGAAATCCTATCTGTACGATCATAGTCTCAGAAAGGTGTATGATATCTCCTTCACAACTTTCCAAGAAAATGGTCTTGTTGCAGCGGGTGGCCATGGAGGTCAAGTGTCAATCTTCGCGTTCTCGAACTCTTACCACCAACAGGAAATCGTAGACGAATTTGTTGATGACCCCAGCGCTCATATTCCGCTCATGTCGTTCAAAGCTCACAGTGGATGGGTTTCTGCTGTCAACCTAGCGCGAAGCGTTCACAGCGGGGCGAATCTGCTCTTAACCGCGTCTAACGATGCCTCCGTGAAGCTCTGGGACTTAAATCATACCTCCACAATATTGAAAACCCCCAAAGAAGTTTTTACCAGCACAAACCTACACCAAAAGGGGATCTTCGGCATGGATGGATGTGGCGACTCAGTATTGACCTGTTCGAAGGATACAACAGTGGTGCTGTCGCAATTTGGGGGCGGTATGGGTCCGCTTGAGGTGGTCCAGCGCTTTGATGAGCACCAGAGCGTCGTCAAGTGTGTGCGGTTCGCGTACAACAACCGACAAATTTTTGCATCTGGTGGCAATGACCGGGAGGTGCGTGTATTTGATACGCGGGTAGCTGTCAATCCTAACGTTGTATCAATTGGCGGTGTGCATTCTCGAGCGATCAACAGTGTTCAGTTTCACCCAGCGGATGACAACGTATTGTTGTCAGCAGGCTTTGAGCCAGACTTCTATATGTTTGACTTGCGTAACACTTCCACTCCGGTGTGTACATTTCACCAGTCCAATGACAGCAAGGCAATTTTCCACCCGATTTTCATCAGTAATGGTCAACGTGTTGTGGCAGCTCGCGGGCATGATCTCTCATTATACAGAGCCAGTGATGGCGTGACAATCAGTCGCGGTTTTATTGATGATGCTGCTACTTGTATTGCTCCAGACCCATTCTACGGCCGTGTGGCGATTGCTCAGGGGGGTAAAATTCAATTTGCAGAAGCAAAGTGGAAGAATTAGGTGATGGTCATTGACTAATAGTTTAATTGAACCAGCTTTCGGTGGTGAGGTGATCTACGATGCTGGCACGTGGGATTTCAGCCATTCGTTCTCCTGTCGTAAAGACCTATTTTCCTCTACGATAGCGTCAAAGCGGTCCATTATGGTCTCGAGCAAAGTCGAAAGCTGGTCTATCTCTTCTTGACGCCGCAATTCCATCTCCTCTCGTAGACGCCGGATCTCTGCGCGCATTGCAGATTTTCCGGAACCCGCTTGTTTGTTCGGAGAGCTTCCAGTATAGACGCCATTGCTGTCAGGAAGCTGTCGTGACAATTTAGACAAGAATGACACCGATGACGGCTCAGGTGTGTGCTGTTCACCTATGGATTCTTCAAGCTCCAAGTTCTGGGTTACAAACGGTCGGCTGGAATGTTGCTGGGTAGGAGACAGAAAACCATTTGAATGATTCTGGGGAGATACAGGCTCAGGATGTTCCGCTATTTTGATGACAACACCAAGTTCACATTTGTCAGAAGACTACAAATATTTGTCGCTACCTAGTTTTGGACAGTGTGGCACCAACCTGATCGTGTTGCAAACCGAGTGGGAGAAGGTGGAGATGAAGACAGAACCTCAGTTTGTTGGGGCTGTGGTGTTCTCGTTGGACTCCCCATTCCCAGCGTTTCGAGCTTTCGCAGAGCGATTTCTTGCAGTGTTTCACTTTTGCAGGGTGACACGTGCTCGGCAGACACAACCGGTACGCCTTCTGAAAGCATGCCGGAAGTAGCAACGTCAGGTGCAGGAGGTAAAAATTGTAGTGATTGTACAGCGGACGTCTCGTGGACAATGGTGGAGAATAGCGGGGTTATAGCTCCTCGGAGATCGTACACGAGGATCTCGCCGGTTGTAGTTCCTACTGCTAGTGTCTTTCCATCAGCACACAATGCCAACGACGACACAGGTTGTTCTAAGTCTAAGGAACGCAGCTCTCTGTTACAGCACAACGAATGAGTTAACAGGCTTCATTGAGGTGACCGAAAACATTTACGGGAATGACATACTTGCGCTGGAGAGTATCGTAGAAAATTACTCGACCGTCAAGACCACCCGTTGCTAGCAGAACCTTGCTAACTGGAGAGAGTGTCAATGACGTGGTTGGTGCCTCGTGTTGCCGAACAAACTCTGCTGTCAGTTGTCCTGTACTTAAGTCCCATACACGCACCGAACCATCCGAGTACGTGGATCCGAGTGTATGCCGGGCATATGGATGTGGCGATGCTTGGATCGTCATCACTTTGTGCACCTGTTCGATGATAAGGTCAGTCAGAGAGACAACGATACAGAGCTAACATGGAGCGTACCCCGTGAGCCGGATCAACCGTTAGGAATCCTGCTGTCTCTGCAGTTTGGACATCACAAACGGAGATGGCACCACTGCAAAGAAGCAAGTTGAATGTTGTGGTTAGACCTATCATGCACTACAAGGTAAGTAGAAATCGTTGAGTCTGCACCTTGCACTTCCTCCGACGATATATTCGTCCTTGTATCCGCTGAAAGCTACTGAAGTGACAGCGCTTGCACTGATATTGTATGTTTGCATGACTTCCTGCGTTTTAAGATCCCACAACTGTAGGCAGCGGAAGGTAAGCAGTTGATACTTCAACGAGATGAAGTTCAATAGTGCTCACCCGAATACAACCATCGCTGCCGCCTGAAGCAAGGAACCTCGAGCCACCGCTAAACTGCACTGCATTCACACGCTACAAAGTATCGTTAGGTTCCAGCGACAAGAGTCTCCAGTTCCTCGACTGCGCATACTCGGTTTGCGGGTGTATCGCCAGGGTAGAAAAATCTCGACAACAACTCTCCAGAGGAGGCCACATCTAGACAAATTCCTCCTTCCACACTACTACTCGCTAAGATCCTTCCATTGTGGTTGTATCGGACACAGGAGACTTCAGCATTGAGCGAGCCGAGTGTGCGCAGGTGCGTGATGGCCTCAGAAGTCACTTCGAACGTCTTGACAACAGTTCCAGCCGCACAACACAGGAACATCGCTCTGCGTGGTAAAATCTCTTATCTACCGGCACGTTCGTGAACTGCAATGGGCTCTAGTTCTAATGTAGCAGTCTCTAATGCAGCAGTCTCAGTGAGGCAGGCCATTGCTCGCGTCGTTTCGCGTCCCAGATTAGACATGGCTACATGTCGAATGGCTACATTTGATGGAATAGCTACATCGCACTTAGTCCAAAAGCTCTTACGCACCATGGCGCTGCTCCAGACGCTCCGCAAGACGGCGAGCCACGGGCTGCGCATGGCTCCTCGCAGCTCCGCGCTGTATTGTACGTGCTGCCAAGACTACTGAATAGCTTTCACCTTCTTCTTGCGTCTCATCTTGTGTTCTATTCAGCTACGGAGCGTGTATTCCCCAATTTCTCGGTGTATGGCAGCGATTCGGCCTTCCAGGTGTCCCCTAGTGCTCCGCAGTACACGAACGGTGGTAGTTACTTGAAGACCAAGCGTGTGGTGAGCCAATTGCACACATATTGAGGTTATATGCCCCTAATTACGGGTAAGATCGATGCTAAATTCTGGATATTGTGGACAGGGAGCCATCATGTTGTCGTGGGCGAAGGCTACTAACTCGGGTTACAACTACCAGAACAAGACAGTGGGCTTTTGTGAATCTATTGCTCGAGCTTCGACTGCTGTTACTGACTGTTGTTGTTGCAGTTCTTCTCACTGAGTCCGTCGGAGGTGGGTCTTGTACTGGAGTTGCTGGACTCGCGCATTCCCGAGCTGTCACTTACGCACTCGCCCAACATGAACGCGTCGGAGGAAGACAAGAACACCAAAGCTCTGCACATCACGCGGGCTTCGGGCACAGACGGAAACCCGTTAATTCTGATCAAGGTGAATCATGAAGGAGAGTCCGTCGCTACGCTTAACGTGGGCGAGGCTCGTGTCTTCAAGGTGAAACAGCGTGGTAAATGTACTATCGAACTCTTAGACACTGACGTTTCGTGTATGTAGGAGCTGCTGACCTACTCGCTTCCTCGTCTACTCGGCTACCACTCGGTGCTGGAAGGACCTCTGTAAGCTTTCGCTGCTGAACTGTGAACCCCATGACAAGTACTAATACGCTCTTGGTCATTGAAACTTACCAGAAATGTTGAAGGCGGAACTGGCGGTGGTTTCTCCCAAGGTGGCGGCAACGCGTACTCGCCAGGCTCCAACGGCGGATACCGCGGGTCCAACAACAAGCCTGCTGGCGACTGGCCTTTCTAATACCGCTATGATCACAGCGCCGTACGTGTAGGCGTGGAAATGCGAAAGGTTTTGGATTAGTGGTCAAATGCAAGACACTACATGCAACGAGATTATGCGTTATTATCCGTTCACAACCAGTGAGGTATTTCTACCAGGTAAAGCAAAATCGAAGACCGTATCCAGGTGAACGCAGGCTCCTCCTGTGTGCAAGCACAACTATTGCATGCATTATCCTCAAGTGCTTGCGCATGTAGTTATCAACGTGTATCGTTCCAAGAGATAGCATGCTTTGAGATGATTTAACAAGATGCAGGAGAAGAACGTAGCGATCATAGTGAGCTCAATTAGGTAAGTGAACTTAGTGGGCTGTTGCTGGACCTGTTTGTTCATGGTTCATTGCCGTGATGTGACTTGCTGTTGGTGACCATCCATGCTCGTGTCTACCACTTACAACACTTTATCCCTGCCGACTGTGTTGTGATACAAAGTCAACCGGTAAGGGATTTCTCCACGTTCCAATCAAAGTTCGTGGTCAGCTCTACCACCATCAAGTCTATGTCAAGCTCTGCTTCAAGGAACCCAAACTCTTCTGGCAAATTGGACCAGACATCGTTTTCCAGCTCGAGGGTCTCCACATCTGGTGATGGGACCAAACGAGTCTTCATGTCTTCCTGCATGTTTGTAGCCTTTTCCTTCACGACCTTCACTCTTGGCTCATCGACGAGTTCCTTCATCTCTGTGTTTGGTGAAGCCCTTTTCAGTCTTTTTGCCGCCTTCATCAGTATCATTTCTCTCTTTTCCGTCTCCAGGTAGCGCTTCCGGCCATTGTTAAACTCGCTCAAAATCCTATGCTCCATCGTCTCAACCTTCTTCACCTGTTCAGGCACACGTGACAACGAGTTTCGTTCTTGCTTGCACCCTTTCTGGTAAACGTCGATTAATGTGGCAGCCTGGTGGAGACAAATTGTGCGCAGTCGCTTGCTCTCTTTGTACTGCTTCATGTGAGCCGAGTCCAGACGTTGAAGCTTCTTTTCAAGATCGAGTCGCTTCGTCATTTGATCCTTCCACATCTTGTGCAATTGCAAGTTCTCATTCTCGAGTTTGACGATCCAATCTACAGTCTCCGTGTCTATCGGTTTGACACGTACGATCTGTTTCCGTTCTTTCTCGAGTCGTTTGTTCAAGATCATTTTCACAACTTGATGCTCGGGTGCTACCTGTTGACTGCGATCCGAGTCGACCTGAAGGTTGTCTGTGGCCTCGTTCTCTAGAGCAGACTGCACAAACGCCCATTCTTCCACGCGTAGAGGAGATTCTACCTCCATCGTTTTCTTCCAAATGTTTGGCAATTTTGGGATGCAAGAGCGTTGGTCATTCAGTTGAAGTTCTTCAACCACGTCACAGATTCCAATTAACTTGAACAGAGTATGGTCTATTGGTACCAGGCAAACAATTGAGGCATCGACCCGAGCGTATAGGCAAACGAAACAGTCAATTGGAAGTGAAGCAGAAGCCAAGCTCCTTGTGTCTAGACCGCGAACTAACAAAGCGAGAGCAGCACCGCGACAAGCAATGTCGGCCAATCCTCGCGGCGTTTCCTGTCTCGCCGCTCCATGCCTGCTCTGTGCTATTCAGTTGGCTGGCTGGTAGGCTGCTATCCTCCGACTTGAGCTGCGCTGCGACTCTATATCTAGAATGAAAGCTGCGCGCCGTAGCCAAACTTGAAGTCATCCTTCAGCGGGAAACCCTCAGCCGACAGTGTGAGCACAAAGTTGGGCAGCACACGCGACTCGATGCTCGTCGCTACACGGAAGGTCGAGTCTACGCTGGACACGAACCGTGTCTGTCCCAGATCCATCTCCACACCGCAAGTTGTCTGCGCCTCACCCGAAGCGTGGTTGTACACAAGTTCCGACCCGTAGCGGATCCGGTGACCAACCTTACGCAGATACGCCAGCTGCAACGTGCCCATAGCGCCATAGGTGGCCATACCCACCCAGTCGCGCTCAGTCCACTTGCCAGCGTAAGCCGAAATGACCTTACGGTGCTTGCCGTGGTAATACGCCTCTCCACCAAGGGCGAGGTTTTGCGTGACGCTCTGCAGGTAGCTAACACCGAGCAGTGGGCCATTGGAGATCTTCATGTTCCACGTAAAGTCCTCTCCAGCATAGTCAAAATCAGCAAGTGCCTGAGATCCGTGTTCCTCGTTCTTAAGCTGCGACTTGACGCGCATCTTCCAGTTGTCCGAGAGCTTCTGGTTCCATCGGGCGTCGAGGTAACCGTCCGGTGTGATCTTGCTCATGAGGAAAGTGGATGGGTCCATGGGGTCTCCCATCACGACGTTGGCGCCGAACTGGTAGAGACCACCAGGGATCATGGGCGTCCCCAACAGGAACGAGTGCGACGTGGAGCAACGCGCGCCGAGAATGCGCGTGAAGTCGAAGCGGAAGCCGTCGAAGGCGTCAGGACTCACTGGACCCTTGAGCTCGTTGGGGGCGTTCTCATAGAGACCTGGGTTGGGCAGTTTAGCGCGCTCCTTCTCGATCTCCTCCACCTGCTGCATGAACACAGGAAGGTCTCCTTCCTGTAGGTAGAACGGTAGAATAGTGTCAGAATCGAGTAGATGGAATGGAGACTAGACTCTACGTACGGGAGCCGCACTGGTGGCCAGCACGGGGTACCGCTTACTGGCCGAGCGCTCGGACTTGCTTGGTGTTGCACCCATGGCGACGGACGGACAGACGGAAGGCACGGGGAGGGGACAGACAGCGCACGTCTTGCTCGTAGCTCCTGGTGTTGACTGGAGATCGAGCGGCTCAAAAGAGCGCGGCCACCAAGAGAAATGCCCACTTTACACCAATCGCATGGCTGTATCGAAGCATTTTCGACCACTTAGAATGCATTGAATCGTACTTAGTAAGAGTGATTTGACACAACATGTATACATAATGTCGGGTACACATCGTGGTATACGTAATGGAGACCTTGGGGCTGGATGCCGCGCTGTACACGCTCGCGTACTTCACGAGCACCTGGGTGCGGCCAGTGGACGACATCGTGCTGCCAAGACTACGCGCTGTACTGGATGGCGTCAACATGCTCAACCAGCAGCACCAGCTCGTAGGACTGCTGGAAGTTCGTCGGACCGAGGACTCAGCCCGTAACGAGGCCAATGGGCAGCAGCTGGAGCCATTGTAAGCTGCAATATTTGCATGGCAGCTAGTATAATAATGCAATATTCTATCAATTATTGTCTGTTGTCGCTGTCAGGACGTTCCGTTCGCTGTGCAAACACTTCCAAGTGACGGATCTGCCTGCATGTGTGCTGCTGGATGCGCAGGGACAAGCGCTGAGCCAGAGATCACTGAAGGCGCTGGAGGTGACACATTCATGTGACTGATAGTTGGGAGAGGTTGTAATTGAACATTGCTCGTGTGTAGAAGGAACTCCGCCAACTTCACGAGGGCGACGCATCAACGTCTACGGACTCGTCATGTACGACCCATCAGTATGCGCCATAAGAGCTAATCGCCTGACTTGGTGTTATTGTTGCTAGGGAAAATTCTTGGTGAGCTGTTGAAAGACAATAGATCTCCAGCTGTTGTCTGGGAAGCGCTACGGCCGCTGTGGCAAGTTGACGCTACCTCGAATATCCCCGCACCACTCGAGGTCGACGACTTTGCCCTTGTGAAAATGCGTGAAGAAGCTTTAGAGTTGTTTGAAACGGGAGATTTTCTACCAGCTGCATCGAGCTTCGTGAACGTTTTGCTGCACTGCCCGACATGCACAAAATCCAGCTTTAACCTCGCTGTCATTCTTCAAATGATCGGTACGTACGTGGTGTGTTACCCCTCTTAATACTTATGTCTGATGCTCCATGTATCATTAGGTGAAACATACTTCGCTGTGTCCTCTATGCTGCGTGTCGTCGCCCTAGACGATAGTGACTCTGTTGCACACACAGTCCTCCGGTACGTGGAAGGTTGTTGTCGTTCTAGTCAATGCAGCTTAATCACTCATCTATGGTATTAGGTCCGTGTACTATCTAGAAGAACCCGATCTCGTCGTTACTGGATACCACTTGATCGTCTCAGCAAACCGCGACAGTCATGTTCGAGCAGTGCACTCGCTCGCGACACTTGAGGGAGCCTCGACTACCAGGACTGCCGCTCCTGCCTATGTTGCTGAGGTCTTTGACGAGCTTGCAGACAGTTTTGAAGAGAAACTGGTGGCACATTTAGAGTATCGTGTGCCCTGGCAACTTGTCGGAGCTCTGGAAAACCTCTCACCGCCCGGATTCATCCCCAAGGGCTCGGCAGTTGATCCCTTGTGGGTCGTAGCGGACGTTGGATGTGGCACTGGCCTATGTGGCCGCCTACTTCGCCCGCATGTGAAAAATATCATTGGGGTGAGCGGCTGTTGTTTGAATTTCTCAGATGACAAAGCAATTGACATGTCGTAATATATGCAGGTTGATATATCCCCTTTGATGATTGAGAAGACACGAGTAGAGGGCAATTACGACGAACTACAAAGTACGTAACAGCTTGTTCGTCAGATGAATTTGTAATTTTTTGCTGAACGATGACATGTCGATTGCAGCGGCAGACATTGTGCCGTACCTGGAGTCGTGCATAGATGAATCGTTGGACCTTATAATCTCTGCTGACGTGTGGATATACGTCGGGGCATTGGAGCAAGTTTTTGAATTGAGTGCACGCAAACTCCGTGCCTGCACGGGATGGATGGCATTTTCGATAGAGTTATTGCCTGACTCCGTTGAAGCCAGTGAGGATGACACAGGATTTCGCTTGGCTCTGTCGGGCCGGTTTCAGCATTCCCACGAGTACATCACATCTCTCGCTAGTCGTTCGGGGTTTTCTGTCGCTGCACAACAAGATATTAGTGTGCGCAAAGAGAGCGGCGAGCCCATTCCAGGCCGCATCTATCTCATCCAACGAGTTGCTGCCCAGCATGAGTAGGTAAACATCCTTGTGTGGAGTATTGTCTGATTGCTATCTACTTCTATGAAAGTAATACAAGTACTTTAGTATACTGCCTCGAACGAGAGCAAGAAGTCCAAGCTGCTGTGGACGAATTACCTGCTAAGGCAAATTGCTGGTAGATGTGACGGCCCGAGAATCGAAGTAAAAAAGCAGCAGCTTGCTGTCGCGCTTTGTTCAATGGCATGAGCTTAGGATGCAAGTAGGTGACGGGAATATCTGAAGTTGCAGCGAAAACACGTTCCTGATGGAACTGTAGCTAAATAGAAGTCAGTTCCCATTTGTACGCCACGTTGAACTACTCCTCGCACCGACCAGGCGTAGTCTGATTGACGAATTTCGTAACAAAATTAAATAGTGCATAGCAAGAGAAGAAGCAAATAATCGGTAGTCGACTCGTCTTCTTCTCGTCGCACAGCTTTAAACAATTTCTTCTTCACGGATCCTGACGCAGAGCGGAACATTGCATTGCGGTAGCTCGCAATTCATTGCGTGGTACGCAAACAACTCGGCAGTGACCCGAGCAAGCTTGTAGGAGCGCCACTTCTCACTGTGCGATGCCCAGCACACACTACGCAAGAAGCGTTTCATGTGCGGACAGAACACATGGAACTCCGGGTCTGTGCACTTGACATCGTCGCAGTTGCATGCGTGGACAAGTAACAAGTTGCTCTTCTCCGGATCTCCTTCCAGCGCCTGGGAAATCTGCGCAAAAATAAAAGAGAGGCAAAACAAATAGTTAGAATATTAGTAACAAGCACAAACTCATTATTCCGTACGGGGATCGAGGTCGGATCATTGTCGTCCGCTTCACTATTCGGCGCATTGCCAGTTGCTGGTGCTGCACCACTGGAGTCCATTGTCGCTGTCACGGTTACACTAGTAGCCTTCGCAGGTGCAGTAATCTGCGTTGCAGCAGCACTCTTGCTTGACCCTCCACTAGCTGTAGTTTCCCGCATGTGTTCGTCCTTGATACTTACAGCAGCTTCACCTGCAGCTAGCACAGCAGAACTCACGGAATACTTAATTCTGCACTTGGGGCAGTACCACGTTCCGTCCGGCACCTCGGGAAGTGGTGGATCAAGACAAAAGGTGTGGTACTCTGCGTTGCAATCATCACACAAGATGATCTCGTTCTCCCTCTCTGAGCTCTTGCACACTTCGCACGCAGTGTACTCTCCGTGATCTGACACTGTGTCTTCCATCTCGATATCCATTGGTTGCTCTTCTTCCTCTCCTTCTTGCACCTGTTCCAGCTGCTCCACTCCCACTTGCTGGTACGACTCGGACTCAAAGTCGCTAAGCTCGTCCATCGGGTTCACCTCGTGTGTATCCATCTCGCTGGACGACTCAGTCTGATAGCCGTGAATGTCGATGAATTGTGGTGTGGATCCCCCCGAGTTGCTGCTCGTGCCATTCTCGATGCCGTTCGTCTTCGTGACCATTGTTAGCGGACCTGACAGCAGTTCGGACCAAAATTAAATTGGTGCAAATCACAAAATGATTAGCAGCGCGATAAAATGTGATTTGTGACTAAGATACATACGTTCTGCCTTGACAGGCTCATAACGAGAGCCCCGACCCGCGTCCACTCGCGAAGGCGGCTGTGAGAACTTGGCGAGCGTCATCTTCACGAAAGCATCAATACGCTGCAGATCTCGGTCCTCCTGGACGGCCTTCTCCCAGTTGAATCGGATTGGTTGTCCTGTCATGTCTGCGAGTCAAAATGTGAAGTGACCAAAAATGTGTTGAATGGCTCATTTCTAATCTGTTTCTAAGATTTGCACAAATTTGTGGTAAAACCGCAATTTTGTGCACTTTAGCCACTCAGAGTAGCCTTCCAGCCAGAAATTCGCAAAATAAATTGCGTGGACCACAACTTGTCTTTTTACCTGTCAATTCCCTAGATTCACAAACGATACTGCACTTAGTTTTTTTCAAAGCGTTCGCATAATACTTTAGTGTCTGAGGCCATTATAACGAAATACTGCTGTACGATGTGAAAGTTTAGAGCATTGAGTATCACGATTTGGTAATCACCATGACGTCGAGTGAGCTTGTGTTCGTGAGCTTGTGTTCGCAGTCACGGTTGCTTTTGGCCCGCTCGTTCCGATACCTATCGCATGGACATGGGTTGCCTGAAAACAACGATCGTCAGCGCTTGAATAGTCATTGGTAGTTGTGCTCCGTCTGAGAGACCGATCGCCGAAACGCCCTCGATCTCATGACGGACTCGCTGAAGCGAAACCGCAGCGACAGCTGGTGTCGTCCCACTTGGCGTAGTGCTTACGCGGGGCCCACGCCGCCTCAATCTCAACACCTCGCAAGCAGCAAATGTAGCCATCCTGTCAAATGCTGAAGCCGAGGGTTGCCATGTGGTTTAACGGTTCTCGTTTAACGGCGTGTCCACAGTAGGAAGGTGCCGTTAAAGGAGCTATTCAATCAGTGGTCCTGACGCCATTGCTGCAAGCACACTCAATGCGTTGCAGCGAGTGTTGCAGCGTGTGTGGGGTATAGTGCATTGCAGTCTGCCCGACTGCGACGACTTTTCGTAAACCACCGGTAGACACATAGCCAGGCCATCGTCGCAGATTACTCTCATTTATTGGCCAATCAGAGCGTTCCGTCCACCTAGGTACGTCTATAGAGGTCGAGTCCGATAGTCGACAGTAGGCGTGTCGATGTCAAACTTGAAGTGAGAGCTGGCCACCCCGAGCTGATGCCATTCCTGCAATTGCGCCGAGGAAAGAAGCTCGCTGGCCGCTATGCGCACGTCGTCACCGCTGCACCCGCTGGACGCGCCTTCTGCCAACACCAATCCTGGCAACGTCCTGCCGTCCATGCGCCGTACGCCGAGCTGTGAGTGGCGTGAATGGGAGGAGACACTCGACAACTTCGGCGCCGTCTCGGGACTCATGGGCGTAGACAGCGCTGCAGACGTGGATCTGAACGGCCTGGACCAGTTCCTGCTGGCCACGGCTGACGACTTCCTCGAGCCGTTCGCTGGCCCCAATGCCACGCCTGACTCGCCCATCTTCGGCGCCGACGAGCAATTCTTCCACGAGCAGGAGCAGGATCTCAACATGCTACATGCTGCAGGGTTCGACACGAGCTTCGGAGGTGGCACAGAACTCCATAGCCTCGTGGAGTGCAAACTAGAGCTGCCGATGACGACGACGCCGGTCCATCGTCATCGCAAACGGAAGACGGCAGAACTCCACAGACTACGGGAAGCGGACAGATTGGCAACTCCTATTGGGAAGAAGATGAAAAAGGAGCAACATAACGATGTCAAGGTGGAGGCAGAGAAGACCTTTAGACGGAGATACGATATCCTGCACGGAATCTTGGAGGCCTGGAACACTGGGGGCATCGAGGACCTCGAAGAGATTGCTGACAACGTATACGATGACGACGTGACGCTCATCAGTCCCGACTACTCGGAAGGTCTGCGTGGCGTGGAGGCGGTGATGTCACACTGGAATCTGCTCTTGGATGCCTTCCCAGACGGCATCATGGAGGAATACGTCATCCAGCGCGAGGAAGGCAGCAGTGAGAAGATGAAGGCTACGTGGACCTTCAGTGGCACACAGATCTACCCGATCTTCGGCGTTCAGCCTCGCCACAAGAAGGTGTGCATCAGTGGAAAGTCCTTCTTCACGTTCAAGGGCGACAGAATCCGGCAGATGGTTCTCTCGTGGAACTATCGCGAGACGCTACTCAAGCTGATGGGTGTGCAGCCCGACAAGGCCAAAGGCGTAGTGCTTAGTGCCTCTGCAAGATCTACTCACCCCACAGGGGCAATGACACGCCCTGGTGCTGTAAGACCAGCATCAGCTTACCTGTGCTGATTGATTTTGGTATCTTAAAGTTACGCTGGAAGGAGAATCTGCTCGTAACTTCGAAAGAAAACAGCGGAGCAGCAGACGTTAACCAATAATTATCTATCGCCTCTTGTGGTGGCCATTGCAAATAATTTGTCTCGCTTTGACGTTGAAAGGATAGATTGGGCTAGCGAGAGCCATGACATACTCGTCGATAATGTGGCTCTCCATTTATCATCACCAGCTGAAGCGATTCCGCAGTATGTTTCGGGTTAGATATACCGATGGCAACCGTGAGATTGCTTCCTATGACGGCATTGTTTTTGGTGGACACTATTCGTGACTGCAGTGTAAGCTGCTCGAAACGGCATACATGTGCTGTTGAAGCACGACGCAAGCATTTCCATACGTCTACTGCAGACTACGTTACTTTGAGACTACCATTTGGGATCGCAATCGGATTCGTCGAAATTACCTCGCATTTCCACCAATCCCACAACGGTAATCTTTCTTCAGTGCACTCCACACGTGGCGATCCACCGACTCGACCGCTTGCGTCTGGACCTGCCTGGACATCTCCACGACGCACCAATGGTTCGTTCCCTGCGCTGGTCAATAGTTCTTCTCTCCGCAATCGTGATCGCGTCTTCCGCTGTCTCTTCAGCCTCACCACAGCCCAAGAAACAACACGACGGAGTTCCCACAGAAGACAGGACAAATCCTGCTCCAGCGCCGTCTACAGACCCCGTGAACAGGCAGAAGGTCGCGTCTTGGGAAGTACAGCCAGATGGATCCGTCTCCAGCAAACGGCAGGTCCCAACTCCTTCTACAGGCGGCAGGACGGAGGTTCAAAGAGACGAGAACGGACGCTGGAGAGTCGTCAGCTATGACATCGACCACAAGGTCGACAGCAGCGGATCCTCAGACTTGCAGGCACAAGAAGGAGCGCATAATGCACAGGACACACAGGATTTCCTCAGTGTGGAGAAAGACGGAGCCTACGAGGACTGGAAGACGGACAGACCGACTCAGCTCTTTGTCGACGCGTCCGATGCGTTCTTGACGCTGGAGGAGCGCATTGCGGAAGAAGGACACACTCCAGAATTGGTGGACGAACTAGTGAGGATCGCAAGCAGTCGGGAGAGTGCTGAAGACCCGGAAACGGCGGATGACTGGGCATTCGCTGTGACGAAGCTGTCGTACATGCAGTTATTCGAGCCCAACGCCGAGTCTGCAGACGAAAAAGCATTTGTTGACGCTATTCACAATCTCAATGTGGCAGCAGATGCAGGTGTGCAATCGGCATTGGGAGTGCTGGCAATGCTGGACTTGGTGGGTGTACCGGACCCCGAGGAGTTGGAGAACCTGAGTAAAACTCCACTTTCACCTCAAGAAAGGAGAGCTCGGGCGGACAGGGCGCTGTCGGGTTTATCGGTTGCTCATGATTTGATGGCGACGTTGGCTGTGGCGTATGGCACTCTATCTGGAAGAATTCCTGCACCAGCGAGAAATACAGACGTTGATAATCCTACTGATACGGAAGCAGTTTGTGAAGCAGCGTTGTCGTTGTTTCACAAATGTGCAGAGGAAAATGTGCATGTCATTGTGGAGGAGGGTGGTGAGCGTCCTGTTGATATAGTACGGCTCTCGGACGAACTACTGGATCCCTACGGAAGTGGCTTCTTTGACGATTACGGGTTTGGTGGAAACGATCCGCTTAATGACGAGACTGAAGCACTGCAACAGCTGGAGTACTATCGCGCTATTGCAAATAACCCCATGGACGAGCAATATCCACAGGCTATGCAGCGTCTTGGAGAAATTTACTTTTTCGGCAACCAAGCCGCCCATGTGGCGGCTGACCATGGACTTGCTGCGCAATACTTTCGTCAAGCAGCAGAGGCTGGTGACCCGTTGGCCCAAGCTAACTACGGTATGCTCCTAGCTAATGGTATGGGTGTGGATCAAGACGTACCCCAAGCACTTGTGTATTTCAACCGCGCAGCTCGGCAGAATCAAGCTTTTGCGTTTCACGGTCTTGGTGTATTGTATTTTACTGGAAATGGAGTGCCTCAGAATGTGACTCGTGCTCTCGAGTACTTTGAGGAAGCCATTGCGCTAGGTTACGCTGAATCACATTCGTTTCTAGGATCAGCGTATCTACATGGTGACGGTGGTGTACCGATCGATTACAAGGAGGCTTTTTCTCATTTCCAGGCGGCTGTGGATGGCACTGATGGTCAGTCAAGCCAAGCACTGTTCAACTTGGGCGTTATGCATTTCCGAGGCATTGGCACGCCACGATCGTGCCTCACTGCTCTTCCTCTGTTTCGCGCAGTAGCCCTGCATCCCGATCTCCTTTCAGGACTTCCGTTCTCGCTCATCAAAGCGTATGAATGCTACAAGAAGGGCGATTATTTGCGTGCGTATCTGCATTACCGGCTAGTGGCGGAACTGGGTGACGAAGACGGGCAGTGCAATGCTGCCTTCTTGCTGGAGCACCATGGCGACAGTATCCTCAAGTGGCAGTGGCTTGGCCTTGCAAGTTCAGTTGAACATTCGAGTAACCCGCCTCTTTATGAAGCTTTCGCATTGTACTCACAGGCGGCGGCGCTGAATGACTCGGAGGCTATTCGGAAGACTGGTGTCTGTTTTCATGAACCGTGGATCGGCGTGTGCCCGAACGACCACACGCGTGCATTAGAGCGTTATCAACTCGCAGCAGAGCTCGGTGACGCACAGGCTGGTTATAACTGCGGTTTGATGCTGCTGACAGGGGACGGTATCCCTCAAAATTTTGCTGCAGCTCGAAGCTACTATGCAGATTGTAGCGAAGCTGTATTCCCCTCAAACGTGCCGTGTGCACTTGTGCTCGTGGGGCTTGACATTCTACAGGCCGTGAATGCTATCATTGAAAAGATCTGGTCATTGGATTAGGCATGGATAGATGAACGATAAGTTATTGGCAAGTGGTATTCCTGTCTATTTAGCTCATTTCCTCTGCATATCTGTGTGTGCAGGTTAGGATGGAGCTACACGGGGCTCTGCTCTTCTCTGATCTACACGGTGTCGAAAGTCTTCGCATCGTTGTCCCACGAATGCTTCCTCTTCTTTTGCTTAAAGCCAGCGACAATCGACGCAGAGCGCATTGCTCCACGCAGGTTGCGCACTTGCCACCACTTTCGGATTTCGTCGAAGATAAGCACGGTCGACGCGATACAGCACACATACACCAAGTCACCTAACGTTAACGCCTCAGTCTGGAATGTTGCCTGAAGCGGTGGAAAGTAGATGACGAGCAATTGGCCCAACAGCGATGCCCCTACTGCATAAACGAAAATCGTGTTGGAGAGAATGCCGATCTCGAAAATGGATTTGTCATCTGACCGGCACGAGAGCGCGTTAAACATGTCGAACATGACGAAAGTCGTGAAGCTCATGGTACGGTCGCGCTTACTAATTGTGCCATCGGCGCTCAACTCCACCCAGAACACGTAGAGGGTGCCACACACGATGAAGCAAGCAGACATCAGCACACGGCGAAGCATTGTGCGTGTGATGATGCTGGCATCCTTGGAACGCGGGCCCTCCTTCATCACGTCATGGTCTACAGGCTCCACACCAAGACTCTGCGCTGGGGGTCCGTCCATGATAATGTTGATCCACAAAATCTGCATAGCATTCAGGGGTGACGGAAGGTTGAACAACGTGGAGAACGCAATCAGGCAGAGAGCCGAGATACTCGTACTAAGCTGGAATCGCAGGAAGTGCTTGATGTTATGGTAAATTGATTTGCCCTCCTCCATTGCACACAGGATCGTGCTGAAGTTGTCGTCCAGAAGAATCATATCGGCTGCCTCCTTCGAAACGTCCGTGCCGTTGGTACCCATGGCGATACCAATATCTGCTGCCTTGAGCGCCGGTGCATCATTCACGCCATCACCAGTCATTGCTACCATGAGTCCAGCTTCCTGGAAGGCCCGGACAATCTTAAGCTTGTGGTGCGGGGACGTACGGTAAAACACACACGTCTTTAGAATGCGCTGCTCCAACTCCATCATGTCCATGATCTCCAGCTCCTGGCCAGAAATCACGAGCTTGTCCACTGCTGTGCTTCTCTCATCATCACAGTCAACACTGCCGAAACTATCGTTCGAGATGATTCCCACCTTAGTGGCAATCGCAATAGCCGTCTCCTTAGAATCACCCGTAAGCATGATAGTCTTGACACCGCTTAGTGACAACTCAAGCACAGACTTCTCTACTTCGGCGCGAGGTGGGTCTGAGATTCCAACAAGTCCAGCGAAAATCATGCCACGATCCGAATGCTCACCAAAGGACAGTGCCAACACACGAAGTCCACGTGCTGCCATCTGCTGGGACGCAATGAAGATGCGCTCGCGGTCACCCGGAGTCATATCCTTCTCACGACCGCAGTTATCCTCGATCACATCGCAGCGGGACAATATTGCCTCTGTCATGCCCTTGAGGTACCAACGCGATGGGCCACCCGATGGTGGTTCGCAGCATACAGCCATCCACTTCTTTTCCGAACTGAAGGGTACTTCGCTCACACGCCGGAATTCCTGAATAACCGATGGTAAAATCCCCACTTTCTGCGCGCACAGCAAAACGGCGCCCTCCGTAGCCTGGCCTAGTACTTCTCGGTCCACGATAGTCGCGTTGTTGCACAATGCACCGGACAGCAGACAATGATAAACATGGGGATGAGTTGCCTCCGTAACAGCTTCACCACGCATGGTAACACCTGAGCGTGTATTCTTCTTGGTCATTTCAGATTCGGATAGCTGCGAGTGTGACCGCTCTCTCTCCCCAACACCGTTCACCACGGCAGTCACACTCTCAAAAGGAACAAAAATCTCAATCACCTCCATCTTGTTCGTTGTGATGGTACCCGTCTTGTCCACACAGACCACATTGATGCACCCTAGTGCCTCAACTGCAGGAAGCTTTTTCACAATGGCGTGACGCTTTGCCATCTTCATGACGCCAAAAGCTAGGGTGACAGTCACGCAGATAGGTAGACCCTCAGGGATGGCAGCTACAGCCAACGAGACACCAATTTGCAGCATTGTGAGCATACCCTTGTGTTGAATGACGCCGACGATCACAATCACGGCAATAACAGCAAGTGAGAACATGCTGAGGTGTTTTCCCAGTGTATCCATGCTGTGCTGCAGCGGGGTCTTGCGCTCTTCTACCTTGTGCACCACATCAAAGACCTGTCCAAATTCAGTGCGCGATCCAGTGCCAATGACAACAGCTCGTCCGCGTCCCGCACGCACAAGTGTGCCCATGTAAATAACGTTCTTGCGGTCTGCAATCGGATGCAAATGACTGTCTGTAATAGCCCCTGTAATCTTAGGCACAGGTGCGTTTTCGCCCGTGAGATTTGATTCATCGACCTCGAGATCCACCGCCTCCACGAGTCTCGCGTCAGCTGGAACTCTATCTCCCACGTCCACCACCACGATATCTCCAGGTACCAGTTCCTTAGCTAACATGTCCACTACGGTTCCGTCCCTCAGAGCTTTGCACCGAGGCGGAACCAGCTCCTTCAGCGCTTCCAGTGTCTTCTCGGAGCGATATTCCTGCACAAAAGCCACAGTCACCACGATGGTGATAGCTACAGCAATGGAGATGGCATCATCTGTGTGTCCCATGGCTACACTGACAACACCTGAAGCCATGAGCAGCATAATGAGCGGGTCTTTGAATTGACCTGCGAACTTGACGACGATGGACTCTTCCTCCTCGTCCGCCAGCTCGTTGAGTCCGCACTCACGCTGACGCTCACATACCGCCAGCTCCGAGAGTCCATAGTTGGGGTCTACGCGGAGCTCGCGCGTCAGTTCTTCGTGTGTTCGGGACGACGCCTGGCTCAGAACTCCCCCTTCCATGCTCAATAGCGAAAGCGACAGACTCTGGCCGTGACTCAGCGACAGCGACGGCGAGCGCTGCGTCTTCAGTGGGACAGACGCGTCGTCGTCACTCACTGCGATCTCCACGTCGCTGAAACTCGCCATAATGCGGACTTAAAGGCTGAAACTGAAGTATCTGAGGCTCGAGATTCGAGACGTCGTTTGAGGGCTGTAGAAAGTGGATGGAGATGGCAGAAGCACGCACACGTAGAGAAGATACTTATGCTGTGGTCTGCGTATCCAACAGCGCGACGAGCTCCAGATGAAGAAGGCAGGGGACTGACTCCCGGACGATTCCTTCGCGATCGATTTTCCTAAAATGAAAGTCAGATTGGTTGCGTATTGTGCTGTGATTAGTCAAAATTGACCGGAGTTTACACCAATAACGGCGAGAAAAAATGTAGCCATAAGAGAGTGGGACTGACGTGGCGATCTTCCACTTCAACATGTAGTGGTTTCCTATTTGTTAGCGACAATGCTGGGAATAGATGACAGCTCACATCGCATTCCTGTCGTCATTCTCTTTGCTTCGCAGTTGACTATTTGCAGTTGGCACGGAGGTAGCCAGCGATGGAAAACGCACAGCGTGTAGTGGCGGATATCGTAGCGCGATGTCGGTATCACGGCGTGGAAGTCTCCGAGACGCTGGCTGCCTTCACGGCGCGGCTCGTCGTACATCGCAGTCGGCGCCATCTCGTGCTGGAACAGCCCATGTCGCCTGAGGATGAGTTGTACCTGACTGAGCAGTGCGAGAGAGCTCTCCTGTGCAACGACGACCCCGCAATGGAGACCGTCAAGATGCAGCTCGAATTTGACTTCACATACGCAAATCTCGAGGAAGAGTTGCGTTCCCGAAAGGAACGTAAGGAACAGGCTGTGACCAAACTGCAGCGGACGATTGCCGCGCTCGTACCCGAAAAGGCCACCGACTTCGAGACGCTCTCGACGCTGTACAAGCACATTTTCACCCTGTTGATGCTAGATGCCGACGGACTGGGAAGCAACAATAACGATGACGACAGCGACAACAATGGAAAGCACCACCAAAACTCTGGTAAACTGCAAGCGGAACGCCGTTCCATGGAGAAGGAGGTAGCTGCAGCGCTCGAAAGTGTTTTCCCGCGTATTGGTTTGAAATCCTTCGCGACAATGTCCCCCGATGACAAACGTTTCCAGTTAGACGAGCTCATGCGCATCGTCGAGGGTATCCGGTTGTTCAACAAAGAATTAGGCAAAGGCGGAGCAGGTATTCCTGCTAGTGCGAGTGACATTCAGGACAATGTTGCGGCACTGGCAAAACTTGTGCGTGACGAGGTTCACGACGCCAACGAGGTCTGTACAGAGTACACTGAGGTGTTACTTCACGTGCACCATCAGCTAGTTGTTGGCCATGATGCCGATTCCTTGGATTCACCACCAAGCACTGACCAAATCGCGC
>PCFV01000097.1:0-67423 GCA_002812785.1 Phytophthora litchii | reverse complement strand
TCACCCTAATGTAACCCCGTTACATGGAAGGTGCGCGACAGAGACTTTATCATAGATCATTGCATGCCTCCTGCAACTCCCGACAGGCCGTCAGCTGCAAGTGGGATAGCAGAAGGGTTCGAATTGGCCTTTTTGATTTTGAGCGACTGAGATTGTATAGTTTAGCGTTTCAAGTCATTCACGAAGTGTTAAGACTGAATATATTTATAGTTAATTACCTTTGTTTGACTTGTAATATAAATTCGTAAATAACTATAGTTCTTCCTACACAAAACTGGCCTTACCTTATTGGTTGGCCGACATCTGCGGTTTGGTGTACATCACGCCACAGCGCACTGGTCCAAAGTAGCCCTTAAGTGGATACCTGAAGTTGTTCACTTCAGAAAGGTGTACCTAAGATCTGGAACACATTTATGTATCCTTGTTTTACAAACACCTCAACGAATCTCAATTTGGGCCAAACGGAGAAGCCAAGCACGTTGGTAGCTGGGGAACAGGAAGTGATAGAGAGCCATCAACGACACCGTGCACCTTGAGTTGGGCAAGGTAAACACAGTACTACTTGTAGTTTACGCCATAGCGAGTAGTCGATGTATAAATAAATCGGTATGCTGTTTTGCAAGGAGCAGACAGACTGTCCTCTTAGCGAAACCGTTGTAGGACAGGTGTGTGGAAGACTTCGTCAAAGATGCCAACCTTTTCTGTCCATATATGGTGGTTACACTTGGTTAGTTGTGAGTGCTTGACAACGTAGTGAGCGGGTGGAAGCTTGAAGACAAGGGGGGAAATAAAGGCAAATTGCAGAGTAGGAAGTCCCCAAACAGCACTCCATTTCAGTATGAATCATACTGTAAGATCAAAGAACTACTACTTGAAGGCTTGTAGTTTACTCACCCTTTTGGTCCCATTGTTGTCGTAGTCTACAAATCACGGGAGGTTATCAATTGCACCCCCATGAGTGTTTGTGGAGTCTTAATACAGTGTATTAAATACACATACAGAGCCAGTCTGACGAGGTAAAGTCACGACACGATATCGCACAGAATATATCCACAAAACCTGACGTAGGCTTTGACAAGCACACAGAATATAAACATAGCAAACATGTAAAGCCATAAATACCGTGTGAAACAAACTAACACAAACGAACTGCCATTTAGCCACCGGTGGATACATTAGGTGATGGATGTATCCTGCCGCTTTTTAGCACTCATGACACATCTCAATTCGAGCTCTGACCCCATCCAATGATGACCAGATGGATATCCGTAAACTTTAGTTTCTTATACAGTACATTTTCACAGAAAATGAGTACGGAATACTGTGTACTAAGCAATGCTGGCGTATCATAATGCATTTGCAAGTATTGGGTCATTCTTGCACTGTATCGCTTTCATCACTGGGTGCCCTCCATAACCCATATAGAACAGTCTGATCAGTTTAATTAGTATTTTTTAAATTACTGATCGGTTTGATGAACGCCAAACTGGTTGACCTTGAAAAATGTGGAGATCAGTCAATGTTTACTACATCACTAAACAATGGTTAGGGTTCTGGAGGAGCTAATGGTATTCCTTGCACTGTACACACGTGTTGTGTACGGGAAGTCCGCGAACAGTGTGACCAGAATGCTAAATGTCAGTTCGCAATTCATCCAGAAGAAGTTGTTACTCCCCACAACCAGTCATGCGATTCCAAGTTCTATTTGTCACGGTTTTTGCTCTCCTCACTTGCAGCAATGCTATCTCGGTAACCGATAGGCCATTGTCTGACCCGAGCTACTCTACCTTCAATACTCAAAGACGGTCGCTGCGGACCGATAAGGCGGCCGACGAAGTTGACAAGTCGATGGAGGAGAGAAATGTTGTGAAGTGGGTAAAAGTGAGAATATGGCTAGAGACTGGTAAGACCGACGAGTTCGTTCTTACGAAACTGAAGCTGAATGGAATGGACGACGCAACTATGAAGATCCAGAAGAACTACAAATACTATGAATTCTTTGCCGAAAAGTCTTTGGAGTACCGCATCAACCGGTGGCTTCGCGAAGACACCACCACGTGGAACGTCTGGAAGAAGCTGGGCTTCACAGACATTACTGAGAGAGGACAGCTCAAAAACATCGTGAACACCCCCAATTTCAAGATCTTTGAGCGCTATGTGAACGACTTCGACGATATGATACAGCGGAGAGTGCGAAGGGGCATCACCGTCCCTGCCGTAATGATCGAAAGAGGGGCTACGGACGTGGAGATATACGTGAGAACGGTAATTATGGCTAAAGCTGGAAGGGAGGACGACTATGCAAAGATTTTGTTGGGGTTGACACTGCCCAACTATCCAAGTGTGTCGCTGAAAGGCGACGCACTCAGGAAGCACGAGGGGTATAATCTCTTTGAAACGTTCCAGGAATTAAAGAATAAAATTGCAGAGGCAGCAAAGGCAGCAAACACAGCCTCCTAGACCTGGGATCCTGTTGTCTACGGTCAGTTCCTGCAGTACTAAGGTGTACTGCATGGACTGTCAGGAAATCTACAATCACTGTTGAGTAAGCAAGGCTGGAAAATATGAATAACATCGATTCTGCCATATATTTGTCATTTTGATCAAGTAGCTTGAAGCGTGTAGTGGCGTGTATGTGTTCAAATTGAAAACACTGCAGTTTTATATATTGCGGAGAACCAGGTTTTGACATCAAGAATAATCGTGTAAACACCAAACGAATATTGACCATAGTACCAAATCAGGAAAACATCATGAGGGACAGTCTGGTCAGTCCGCTTATGCTGCCAGTAGCGTCTAACTTTAGAATGTGTACATCTCAATACTTAACTTGACAATATCTATAGCAGTTCTCGCAAGTTATGATCTGGACAAACTTGCTGCAGCTACCCAAAGAATTCAGAGTAAACATTAAGACTTACTATGAAACCACCAGAGAACGTAGTCATCTAGGTATGGACATTTGGAATTGTGGATGTAGATATGTTGTATTCAATTTTCAGCATGGTACACTACAGATGAGTTTTTTCATTTTCTGCTATAGTTTCGTGTTTCTCAATCCATGCATACATGAAATCCGCTGCAGTGGCAATCAGTCTAACTCACTCGACAATCAACACCTGATCGCATAGAGCAACCCGTGTCGTTTGTATTGGTGATCCTGACTAGTTGTTTGGTTTGTGTGGTACCAAAACACTGGTGTGCTCCAAAAAACATTATGTGAAGCCATCTATGTACGACACACAATATAGCCATATAAGCGATACAACGATTATTGACAGGTTGACTGTCAAGTTGACACCGTTTCGCTCTGAACGTCGCCGATCAGCGTACGCCCGGGACAGCCTCGCGTTGGTCGCCGCTGCTAATGCTGCATTGCTTCACAAGTCCGGAAATGCCCACCCAAGCCATCACGTTACGTTTTCAGCTCGGTACGACTGCTGCGTCCGTCGCTGCGACACACAGACGTCTGTGTGTGCCCCATCGAAAGCCCGAGATTTGGCGTGATCATCGCTACACTAAAAGCCGCCAGCAAAATGCATCCCAGCAAGACAACTAAATTAATCCCACCCGCGCCTCCGAAGGTAAAGCCCCGCTACGACGAGATGCGATCCAGGGTTCGCTGTCATGACGACAACCTACGTAGAGTGGTCACTTTATTATTGCTTTGATGCAGACGAGCGTGCGGTGGTGTGTGTGTGGAGCAGGGCGAAAATCCAGGTGGAAGACACTGGGTAATGGCAATTTGTCGTCTCAATCGGCATGCCACCCCAAATAATGCGCAGTCTGTCATGCGACGGCGCCCGAAACCCAGCCTGCTTTCACGAACATCGCCATTTGTCCAGCAAGCATTGCACCTGGCAATGTGTAGGTATAGCATACGAGCGGAGCCATCATGAGCGGATCCAGTCCTTCGTCGTCTGGTACTGTACCGTACCCACGTTCCCAAAGACCTCAAGCCGTTTCTCATTGGCTGACACAACGCGGTTAGGTTTTTGCAACGTTTTTTATAGGCCATGTCGTAGTGTTGCACACAGCACGGGCTAGGCGTGCCTATCCGTTCTTGCTGGCTAACCGCTCGAGTCAAATCGCGTCGCGTCCGAGCGAGTGCTGAGCTTCCCACGCACGTAAGAACGAGCGCGCCCTTCGGGACATCGACAGGTAGGCTCTGAACCCCCTCGCGCCGGGTACCAGCGCGCCAACGCCGTCTTCTGAGGCCGACCAGGACGCTCTAAGCCTAGAGGGAACTTCCTCATCTTTTCCCCTTTCGGTGAGCAGCTATGGAGGTCGGAGCCCCCGTGTGGGTCTTTGACCACGAATTATGGCACGAGGCGGTCGTCGCTGCCCCCGTGGACACGTCCTCGGGCCTCGTGGAGTGTGCGATCGAACCGGAGGCCAATGATGAACACCTTATGACCCCTGAAGGAGACCACGCCACCCCTGATGCACAGGACTTCCAGACGCCTCGTAAACGTCGCAATTCACGACGCAACTCCATGCGACGAACAGTCTCCATTCAGGCGGAACTCGTGCTACCACGCAATCAGGGAGAAAACTACCACACTGTACAGGACTTAACCAAACTCGTGCATCTACACGAACCTGCTATTCTACAAGTGCTGAGACGACGATTCTTTCATGGAGAGATTTACACCAGCACAGGACAGATCTTGGTGGCTATGAATCCGTTCAGAAGACTGTCGTTGTATGCAGACGACATCAAAGACCAGTACTACAATCTGGGAGGAGATGCTGAAGCAGACAAGAGCAGAATAGCGCCTCATGTGTATTCCGTTGCGGACCAAGCTTTCCGAACGATGCTAGTGCCTCGAACGGGCGACAAAAAGACGGATCAGACCATTCTGGTGAGCGGTGAGAGTGGTGCTGGTAAGACGGAAACCACGAAGCTCATCATGAACTACTTGGCATACGTGTCGACGAAGCGTACTCGTCGCCCAATTCGATCTAGCAACTGCGACCAAACGACAATTCATGACCGAGTGTTGGAGTCGAACCCGATTTTGGAGGCGTTCGGTAATGCAAGGACCACGAGGAATAACAATTCTAGTCGCTTCGGTAAGTTCATCAAGCTGGGTTTTACGTCCTCAGGTGAAATGCTGGGTGCTTCGATTTCTACATACCTGTTGGAACGCGTACGCCTCGTGTCACAGGGCAAGGGTGAACGCAATTACCATATTTTCTACGAGATGTGTGGCGGCAGCTCCCCATCAGAGCGACAGGAACTGGCGCTGCGTGACCTGCATGAGTACGCGTATTTAAATCAGTCCGAGTGTTACGAACGTCTAGACGGAGTGAATGATGCTGATTCCTATCACGTGACGCGAAGAGCCATGTCAAGCATTGGTATGAGTCCTGATGAGCAGCTGAATGTGATGAAAATTGTCTCTGCTGTACTACACTTCGGTAACGTTTGTTTTACGACAGCTACGCGCAATGGTGGAAAGGATGATGCATCTGTTGTAGACATGGATGAATGCAGTGATAACATTCAAGCCATTTGCGCGCTTCTTGGCGTAGAAGAAGACGTGTTACGCAATACGCTTTGTACAAAGCAAATCAAAGCTGGCGCGGAGTTCATCACGACTCGTCTTCCAGTTACACAAGCACTCTCAACACGTGACTCTGTGGTCAAGACGCTTTACTCGAACCTGTTTAACTGGCTGGTGGATCGCATTAACCGGAGTATTGAGTACAAGGAAGAAGCTGGTGGCAGTCAGTTCATTGGCGTGGTTGACATTTTTGGCTTCGAAATTTTTGAGCAAAACCGTCTAGAGCAGTTGTGTATCAACTTTGCCAATGAGAAGTTGCAACAGTTATTTGGCAGATTCGTGTTCCGGATGGAGCAGGATCAGTATGTTGCGGAAGAAATTCCTTGGAAGTTTGTGGACTACCCAAATAACGATGTGTGCGTGGCGTTGGTGGAAAAGCGCCACATGGGTATTTTTTCTCTGCTTGATGAACAGTGTCTTATCCCGCGCGGTAATGACGAAAAACTTGCGAACAAGTACTACGAGTTGCTAGCAGGCAAACACGAGAGTTTCTCGGTGACCAAGCTTCAGCGAGCGAAGGGACAATTTGTGATTCACCACTATGCCGGCGATGTGTGTTATATGACTGATGGTTTTTGCGACAAGAATAAGGACCACATGCACACTGAAGCGGTAGATCTGCTGCGCACGTCCAAATTCTCTTTTGTGCGTGCTTGTTTCGAAAACAGTGTCAACGGTGGTAGTGCTAGTCCAAGGAACGGACGGACCGAGTCTCGTGGTAGCGATGGCAATCGTCGTCGATCTGGCGGTATTATGTCATCTACGGTTGTTGCACAGTTTAAGAGTCAGCTGAGCTCGCTTCTGGATGTGTTAAATGCAACAGAACCCCACTTTATTCGTTGCATTAAGCCAAACGATCAAGCGAGTGCGTCGCAGTTCGACCGAAGACGTCTCCTGGAACAGTTGCGCTGCAGTGGTGTGTTGGAAGCAGTCAAGATTTCTCGCAGCGGCTACCCTGTGCGTTTTCCTCACGATGTATTTATCAAAACGTACAGCTGCATCTTGTCGCAGGTACCAACTGCACAGGGGCAGGTTGAGAAAGAAGTGGCAGCTCAAATGGTGGAAAAGTTGGCGACAATGCTTGACGTCAATACGGATGCGAAACACCCTCCATACCAGGTGGGTAAGACAAAGGTATTTTGTGTTCTGGAAGCCCATCAAGCTCTGGAAGCTGCTCGGTCAAAGGCCCTATACAAATCTGTAATTACTTTACAGCGGTACTGTCTGGGCTACACATTGCGAACTCGATATCAGCGAAAGCGCCGATCTAGTGTTCGTATCCAGGCGATTTGGCGCTGTTGGTCATGTTGGCATCGGTATCAACGCATTGTTAGCCGTCAACGAGCGGTGATTAAGCTACAAAGCACTACACGTGGATTTTTGGCCAGAAAACAGGTCAAGTGCATTCGTGCGGTTACTATCATCCAGTCCTTCGTGCGGGGGTGGCTTGTTCGACGTGAGTATTCCGCCAACACGCTGAGTTTTGAGCATGATGTGTCTTATGTGGGATCCTTGGATGAGCGTAGCACCACAGCAAGTTCTATCTCACTTTCCGAGTCGATTTCGAAGGACCGGAAGAACACTACCATTTCGTTCCAGAGCTCAGTCTCCACGAGTGACTACTCTGACACTGACGGAAGTATCAGCATCCGAAGCAGTTCTCGCGCATCAAGGAAGAAGATGATCGAGGAGTATGAGCCACCGAAGCATGTCCAAAACGAGTACGAGATTGTCTGGGAGTGCGGCCTTCTAGGCTTGTACTTCGAAAGCGATCCAGTGTCTGGTATGCCTATTGTGCGTCGTGTTCACGAGAGTTTGAGTAACTGCGCCGACATCTTCGAAGTCTCTCGTGGCGATGTTCTCCTTGCTGTGGGTAAGGTGAAAGTGAAGAAGGGTGACATTCGACGCATTCTGACCTTGCTTCAAGAAGTTCAAAAGCCTGTCCGCTTGCACTTCCTCCGCAACCCGACAGAGTCTTTTCGTCTCAGGTCAGGCTCACTCGAGCTTCTGGGTGAAGAAGACTATGAAGTGCTGTGGAAGGAAGGTGTACCACTCGGACTAGGATTCCGTCCCGACCCGAGCACTGGATACCCGTGTGTCCTCCAATCACAAGGCAACCAACTGTTGCCCGGTATGTTCAATGTTCGAGCTGGCGACCACTTGGTCTTCATCAACGAGTTTTCAACCCAGGGCGTGCGCTTCCAAAAGGTGATTGACATCCTGGAAAGCGGCCCTCGACCAGCAGTGCTGCGCTTCCGCCACACTGACCTTGTCGAAGACCCAAACCAACAGCTGGATCAAACGAACTCGCTAAACGGCTCTGTGTTGTCGAATCCCCAAGACGATTCTCACTCTATGGGAATGTCTCGCCTGACGCGTCCATCCCGTGTGAGCATGAACCCGAAGAATGACCATTCGCTGTACTACATCACGTGGAAAGAGGAGGATGGTCCGTTGGGTATCGTCGTCAAACAGGAAAGCACGAGCTACTATCCGCGTGTGATCAACGTGAAGAGCGAAGGTGCTGTTACTCGTGAGTCGCAAAAGAACCGCGTGGAAATTGGTGACGTTCTGCTGAGTATCAACAACAATAACATCAGCAAGATGGGTTTCGGCGCAGCAATGAAGTTGTTGCAGAAGGGTCCGAAGCCGCTTCTTCTTATGTTCCAGCGTCCACGTTCGTCCTTGACAATGTCGGCAAGGAGTTGCAACTTGTAGCCCTCGTCTTCCCGGTAGGTGTTAAATAATCAAGTTTTGATCCGCACGGATAGCAAGTTACGGTGTCATCGCGAACCCACAACTCGAGATGGTCATGCCTGTAGACGAGGATGCAGTTTGGAGATCCGCAACTTTACAGCGAGATCTCCACCCCGTACGACCTAGCCGGAACTGAGCTGCGGTGTTCAGCTTCGTAGTGAGACTTCTCCATCGCGGTGTGTCCGCTAAAAGTATTTTGAATATTGTTTTGTTATAAAGTATGTGTTCTCTTTCTTACACTCCTGCTTTACCATCACAACTCCAACTGAAGAATGCAAAAATGGATTAGAGTTCACCATTAGCTATGAGTAAAAAGTTCTACCAAGCAAAGAAACAGCGCTAAGCTGTAAAGTTCTTTACTCCTTCTCCTGACGGAGGTGAGCGAGGATGGAGTCAATGTCGTCGGAGTGGTCTGTGACGAAGTAGCGACCCTCGCGCTCCACCATCTCGCCCTTCTCGTTGAAGAAGATGAGCGTAGGCACTGTCTTGACACCGAACTTCTCACACAGCTCGAGTTTGAGGTCACGGCGGGCGTAGGGCAGTGCAATCCACGGCATCTCCTCGTAGTATTCAGTGAACTTGGCTTCTTCCTTGTCCGAGGACACGAAGACGATTTCAAAGTCCTCGTGGCCGGCCTCCTTGATGTCCTTGTAGACCACGTCCAGTAGGGGAGTGAACTTGCGGCACGGCGGGCAGTAGTGGCCGCTGAAGTAGAGACCAATGACCTTCTTGCCAGCCAGCGCCTGTGACGTGGGCACCACCTCGCCGCTCTTGAGCATCAACTCGTTCTGGAGAAGCGCTTCCATTGTTGTTAACTGGCTGGTGTGAGCACTAGAGCGAAAATTTGAGAATGAGAAGTGCGTTGGCACCTTTGAAAAGGCGCGAAGAGTGTACAAACTAGAGATTTGATTTTGGCGGGACGTCGTTTCATTGGATAAAAAAGACGTGACAACGAGCAATAAGACAATGGGGTTGGTTGATAATGAAAGCAGATCAGAAAGAGAGGTTTAATTGGCTGAATAATGATTGCAAAACAATACGGAGAGATGTTGACGCGATATGGCTACACTGGAGATGTTGAATCGGTGACATTCATTTGCGCACTGCGAGCTCCCGTCACTACTTACGCTGCTAATACGCTATTTCCTAAACGCTACTCAAGAAAGCTTATCAAAATCGACGCTGTTGCGCCTCGAGTCTCCGTTGTCTGCAGCACTGGTTTTCTCCTCTTCTCTTCCCTCTTCTTCACTCTCGTCTGCAACCTCGCACACGGTTCCATTGCCATGTCATTAGCGGCAAGCTGCAATCAAAATTATGAGCCACTTAGCAGTAGTAGAATCCGCCCCACGGACGCCCGAACAGGCATCTCGAGCCGTAGATGCCGCGGCCGAACGAGTTCCACCAGCCAAGAGGGTAGCGCCAGCCGTAGCGAAAGCCTCCCAAGTACGGGTACGTGAAGCGCCAACGGTACGTGATTCCTCCCGTTGGGATAAAGCCACCACCTCCACCGATCCACTGTTCCAACTGCTCGTGGCCCGACGGCACAGGTTCCTTAGTATCGAGAACCGTCACTCCTGGTGGCGCCTGCTCCATAGGTGCGTTCTCCGTAGCTGGAGCTGCAGGAGTATCGTCGGCGTAGGCGCAGCTCAACATGGCGAACAGCACCAGCAACGTTAGGGCGGTGAAGCGCTTGATCATGATGAGAGAAGTTCTCGGGGCAGGTAAGTCTTGGATGGTGTCGTCACTACTGCGCAAAAAGCCGAATGAACTCAAAGCTAGTTTCATAAGCAAGAGGGACGTCAGCCAGTTCGAGAAAACTCTGTGCTCATGCTCAGCCCGTTGCATCGGTATTTCCTGGGACCTTGCCGCGAAAGCACGAGTCCGTCTGTCAACAAAACTCCAAGAAATGGCCAACGTCCGTCGCAGACAACTGAAGTTCGGATTCTTCTTGATTGACTGACTACGATATTATACAGATACAGACATCGCGAGCTTGTAAGCACTCTAGTGGAGTTGAGTTCTTATACTCAAGAGCTGCTGTAGGAATTTCACCAGTACTGCCATCAACTGTATCAGCATACTTAGTATCCGATAACCAATGTATTACCAATATTCTTTGTGTACGCTTGCAATCTGATCGTGTTTCCTTTTAGTTAGACAATTGATATTGCAGCAGTACAAGCACGCAAGCAATCATCTTTGCAGGGGTGATCTTGGCTGGTGCTAAGTGCAGACTTCAAATCTGTAGGCCATTCGCTTGGCAGGAGTTCGATTCTCCCTCGCCTGCGCCTTTTTCCTAAAACATCTAACAATTCCATGCATCGATCCAAATGTCATCAAATGCAAGCGATGATCAACGAAACTAACACTACAAAGTGGAAATTGCGTGGTGCTACACTGCGCGTTTCTTCAATGATAAGAGTTCGTGTAATCAAACGCGGCATCCAAGCCTCGCTCAAGCCGTTTCCTTGGCGGGCTGCCATTGGCCAACCACCACGTCACAGGCCGCAACACGCCGTCCACCGACTTGCCCGACGTGCATCAAACGAACGGACCTCCAGTTCTCAACGAGCGACTAGCAAGACTCTAGCACTCCCCTCCGCCAATATGTCGCGTCAACTCAAGCCTGAGCAGTTGCTGACGCCTGTGCCGTCCGACATTGCTATCAGCGATGCCATTGCGCCGTTGTCCATCACGGAGATCGCCCAAGCCGCTGGAATCGTACGTTATTGTGAAGATACTTTGATACTTTCGGTCATAATGGAAACCTCAAGAGCTTTATATTAACGGGGACTTGTACATCGTTATTGCTGACAGCTACCGGAGGAGGTGGTGCCGTACGGATCGAACAAAGCCAAGATTTCGCTCGATGTGCGTGACCGCCTGAAGAGCCAACCCAATGGCAATTACGTCGTGGTCACGGGCATTACCCCCACACCGTTGGGTGAGGGCAAAAGCACCACTACGATCGGGTACGTTTAGGATTGCTGCTGTGGAATAAGCGGATGACATTGACGTGATGTGGTCGTTTCGTCACCGATCATGAGCAGACTGTGCCAAGCGCTGGGTGCTCACCTCAACAAGAAGGCGTTTGCTTGCATCCGTCAGCCGTCCCAGGGACCTACGTTCGGTGTTAAGGGAGGCGCTGCAGGTGGAGGTTATGCCCAGGTTATCCCTATGGACGAATTCAATCTGTACGTGGATAGTTTAGTTGTTTTCAGTGACGATGCGGATCTTGCTGACGTCTTTGCATTTGGGTGAGTACAGGCATCTAACGGGGGACATTCACGCCATCACTGCTGCTAACAACTTGGTGAGAGATTGAGGAGTTGTCTCCATGCATTACGACTGTGTATTGACTGATATAATGTTGTGTTTGTAGCTGGCTGCTGCCATTGACACCCGCATGTTCCACGAGAACGCACAAAGTGACAAGGCGCTGTTCCGTCGTCTCTGTCCGACGTCGAAGGACGGCTCCCGCGTGTTCTCGCCGGTCATGCTCAAGCGTTTGCAAAAGTTGGGGATCACCAAGGTATCGCCTGACGACCTCACTGACGAAGAGATCCACAAGTTTGCGCGTCTTGACATTGACCCAGACACGATCACGTGGCAGCGTGTGCTGGATACGTGCGACCGATTCCTGCGTCAGGTGGTCGTGGGTGCTGGTCCTGCTGAGAAGGATCAGACCCGCACGACTGGCTTTGACATTACGGTGGCTAGCGAAATCATGGCAATCCTTGCGCTCACTACGAGCCTCCACGATATGCGTGAGCGTCTGGGACGCATTGTCATCGGCATGAGCCGCGGTGGTGATCCTGTGACGGCTGACGACCTCGGTGTTGGAGGCGCTCTGGCTGTGCTCATGAAGGACGCAATTCTGCCCACACTCATGCAGACTGTGGAAGGAACTCCTGTCTTCGTGCACGCTGGTCCGTTCGCCAACATCGCCCACGGCAACTCGTCCATTATCGCTGACCAGATTGCGCTGAAGCTAGCAGGCGAGGACGGCTTCGTGGTCACGGAATGTGGTTTCGGTGCCGACATTGGTATGGAGAAGTTCTTCAACATCAAGTGCCGCACGAGCGGACTGACCCCGCAGTGCGTGGTGCTCGTCTCTACGATCCGTGCTCTCAAGATGCACGGTGGTGGTCCCAATGTGGTCGCTGGCAAGCCGGTATGCTTGTTGCTATTGTGATGATGCACTTCGCTACGACAGTTTTCTCATGTTTTACCTTGTCATATTAGCTCGATCCAGTGTACGTCAAAGAGAACCTCGAGATGTTGGAGCGTGGCTGCGCGAATATGCAGCACCACATCCGCAACGCGCTGAAGTTTGGCGTGGCTGTCGTTGTGGCTGTCAACATGTTTGCCACGGATTCGCCTCGTGAGGTGGAGCTTGTGAAACAGAAAGCGCTGGAGGCTGGCGCCACCGCTGCTGTGGAAAGCAACCACTGGGCTGAGGGAGGCAAGGGTGCTAAGGACTTGGGTCGCGCTGTCGTCACTTCCTGTGACAAGATGCGCTCGCAGGGTAGTCCGTTCAAGTTCCTGTACCCGCTGGAGTTCAGCATTGCAGAGAAGTTCGAAGTCATCTGCAGTACGTTGAAAATCTTGTTGTCGTCATCTCTACCGAGGTCGTATCTAACTTGATGATTGTTTGGTGTGAGTAGAGGAGATTTACGGTGCTGACGGTGTTGAGTTTAGCGAAGAAGCCAAGAAGAAACTTGCCGTGTACTCTCAAAGGGGTTACGGTAAGCTGCCTGTGTGCTGTGCCAAGACTCACTTGAGTTTGAGCACCAATCCGGCCGCGAAGGGTGTGCCTACGGGCTTCTCAGTCACTGTGCGTGACATCCGTGCATCTGTGGGTGCTGGGTTTGTATACCTGCTCTGCGGAGATATGATGACGGTACCTGGTCTCCCCACGCGTCCAGGCTTCTACGACGTCGACCTAGACACCGAAACAGGGAAGGTCATCGGTCTCTTCTAAAAGCAAACTCGAAGTGTAGGCGTCCGATGATGAGCAAAGGGCAGCATGTCGTGGTCACTTGCCCCCCTCTCCTCCCTGTCCACCGCCAACTATTGTGTAGCTAGAGACAGACAAGCAACCTTGTAGCAGTCAGTTATACACTGTTTCGCTGCATATATTGTGTTTGATCTTGGCACCGTGGAGACCGTTTAACTCATCTCTGTTGGAGCTGCAGCAGCAGACTCAGTAATTGGTACCGCCTCCTCGGGCTTCCCCTCCGAGCGGTTATTGAGGAACGTTTGCCAGTGGTAGAACTGCTGGCCGTGCACCAGCGTCATGAAGTCCTCACGCGCAATCATCTGGCGAAACCGCTCATCGTCCAGCATATCCAGGAAGGCGAGACAATGGGGATACACGATGTACTTGGCGTATTGCGGCTGCTTCCAGTACTTGAGGTATTGCAGGTAGTTCATGAAGGCTGGATTCTCAAAGTACCGGTTGATGGCAAGGACTGCAATAGAGAGAAAGTTAGATAGAGAAGGAGGAGAGGAAGGTGAACGCACAGTTGAGGTAAGCGGGACTGGCTAGACACTGGATGAACTCCAGCTCGATCTGGAAGCGAATGTCATTCGACGGCACCTCGACCTTGGCGCTGCTCATGTTGGTGTTGTCTCAATAATATCGGACTTATTTGAATCGAATGCATTTACAATTATTGTAGAATGAAACAACAATATTTTTGAAATTATTGTGATGTCTACAATTATTGCAGATACTGAAATGAAGCAAATACAATCATGAACGTTGGACATCACGGATCTGATCGATAATTTCCCAACTTTACCATATGTCATAGACTCGATGTTGAGGTATCTAGACGATGAAATATTTCTAGTTTTAATTTCCCGGAGTCTTTAATGAAGTTTACTGCAGGAAACAGCAACAGTAAACTCAGAAAAAATTGAACTAGCGCTTAAACATCAGATGATGGTTGTACTGCAGTGTGTAAAATCTACCAACTCATGCTTTTTATACATGTAGAGATGCAAGCTCAAGTGTCAAATGCTGCAGTATTTCTGCACAAAATAGCAAACGACTTTAGATTACGAATATTATGGATGTGCTTGTTGTGGACGATACTGCTTCCACTGTAAAAATGACTTTAAATGAGACTCATGTGACAAGTTCGGCACGAAAGCCTGGCCTAGATGCCATGGGATCTGAGCCTGATGAGGACGACGTGGATGTGATCGGTTCCGCTGGGCATAAGGCGTCATCATGCATGGGCTCGCTGGACCAATCGGCTTCAAACGCCAAATTGGACAGAGACGCCTTGAGATCTTCGTCGTCGTCATTTATCTCTTCAGTACCCGTGTCATCTACGTGGCTATGAGTCATCGCAAAATTGGGATGGCGGTGCTTCAGCTCCAACGGTACGACGGAAGTGAAGCTCGTTGGGGACAGGCAGCTATTTTCATATTCCGAAAACATCAAATCGTCGTCATCTTCAGTAGGCAGTGATGCCATCGAGAGCGACGCAATGCCTGCTGCCAAGGACCCGGAGCGCTCAGGTGGATTCCTTAGCACCGAGCTGAACTCGTCTTCCGACAACACAAAACTTGACGAGTCAGCAAATTGACTTAGTGGACTGCTGAGACTGCGAATGGTGTCGATGCAGCGCATCATGCGCAACGTGAGCGGGATTGTCGAGAGGTTGATCCACAACTGTGTGTCCGGGTTGCTCAACACCCTCACCACCAAACGCATCTGCTGGGACGGGCTAAACGCGAGTCCGCTAATATTGCCGCGTTGCTGTGCTCGTAGATAGTCCTCGAGTTTTTCTGTGTCAGTAACCGGCAGGAACTGGAACAGACTGCCTCCATAGAGATCCGCGGCATTGTTGGAGCCGAACTCGGGTGCGCAAGTGTCTGCCACGAAGATGAATTCACCGGACGGGAGACAGTAGGCGATCCTCTTACCGTCCGGCACCTGGTTAATCTCCAATAGCGTGACGGTGCCCAACCCCATGGCGACTGCACTCAAGTGACTGGTTTGACCAGGTAGTAGAACGTGGTGCTACGAGGCACTTGAGAAGTGACGGCCAGTCTTCCTGTCGTCTGCGGTACGTTTCGTCGGGGGTAGTGAGTAACAGGAAATTGATCGAGTGAACGCACCCTCGAACCGTATAAGAGCCGGCAGAGAGGACTGATTGACAGACAGCGCGCGCTAATGATAGCTTCCGGACGCACGGAGGTGTGGGACCTGGCAATCCCAAAAGCGGATCTGGCAATGTGGTGTGCGAGGTGGTTGGGCGATGAGAGCGCGGAGGACGACGGGGCCGCGGGTTGTTGGTTGCAACCCGTTGGGGTTGGTAGCTCGACACCGTTACCGCCACTCGCTTGTTTCGTCTCGCTGCCGATGCAACAATGGCAGGTTGATGGAACCATCTTGGATCCTATACAGCATTACGAGGCAGAATCCGACGACGCGAAAGACGAACCATGTTGTCTTTTGGCGCCGGAATCCCGTCACTCACGATGGAAGCGATTAGAGGAGGCTATTCAGTTTGGAAGTTTCCTTGAGCGTTACGAAGAGGTTTGAAGTGGAAAGCGCGCGAACGGACTCGACAGGGTATGCGGATCGCGAGTCGCGTTGAACTTGCCGTGCTGGTTGCCCTACCCTCCTGACGTGCTCTTGGTACAGTGTACCCTTCAAGTTGCGTGCGATTGGCTGAAAAGCGTGACCAGCGAATTGACGAGCTACGATGGAGCAGGACGTGCGAGCTCCGCTCGATGACCACGAGTATCCGGTGGTGCTGGGCAAGTCGCTGGCCGACACAGATGGAGACGACGAGGAGCAGCTGAGCGACGACGTGTTCGCGTCTTTCGGCTACGAGTTCCAGCCTGCGTCCGTAGACACGAGCACGCCTGGTCTCGTGAGTGTGGACGGCTCCAGTGGAGTACAAGTGCTCATGGGCTCGTCCACCGGCGCACCTGGCGGCGTGAGCTTCAAAGGGAAGCTGGTGGAGCACAAGGAGACGGACTGCCTGTTGATCTATGACGGCTCCGGTTTCAGGCTCGAGCGCTGTCCGTTCTCCTGCATGCAGCTGCGTCACGTGCGTGCTCCAACGCCGCGCCGGCGTGTGACGTCGGTGAAGATCCAGTCTGAGCAAGCAAACACTGCAGACATAGCAGCAGGGTCCAGGGACGTGGGTACGCCAACGGTGTCGACTGTAGGGCCAACAAAGACAGGAAAGAGACCACTAGGCAGACCAAAAGGATCCAGTGGTAAACGATCTGTGGCGAAGCCACAAGCAGCTGAGACTGCAGCCTCAACGGTGAAACGACCTAGAGGAAGACCCAAAGGCTCGACGAAGGCAGCCATTGCAGCCAAGAAAGCGCGACTGGGAGCAACCGAGAATGCAACCACTGAGTCCTGAGCAGGGTGCTTTTGTATTGGCTCCTGTTCGACAATCGTTCGACACCTCAGCGCTATAGTTACGGCGTGACTCATCTGGTATTAAGTTAATGTCTTGCAACTCATCAAGGTGCCGTCACTTGGGCGTTGATAGCCATCGTGGTGTGTACCACACCAAAAATTGTTGAAAAGACAGAAATCTGAGAACAACGAGAGGTCCATCTCTCCTTACAAAATCCAAGTCAAATCGGGTAGGTCGGACCTCAAGTGTGGGGGTATCGTTTTTCTCTTCAAAGTGAAGAACGCCAGCTGCTAGGAAAACACACATCGTCGAAGGCCCAGCAGTCGCGAGAAGGAAGGAAGCCTCGTAGCAGCCTGCCACTACTACCGTCCAACATGAGCAAACCGAACAAGCGCCGCGAGACGGACGTCATGAAGCTGTGCGTGTTTTTGGTGTCTTGTCAACTCCGCGAAGAAGAATCGCATGAGAATGTTCTCGCTAACATTTGCTACATTGTGGTTGTACGCAGCATGATGAGCGACTACGAGGTGCATCTGACAGATGAGACCAAGACCAATGACCTTGACGTCAAGTTCCACGGCCCGAAAGACAGTGCGTGAAACTCCTGGGTGAAATACGGAGTTCTCGTCTTCTGACGGTGCTTCTGTCTCTTGTGTATGAGAAGCCCCGTACGAAGGAGGCTCCTGGAAGATCCATGTGACGTTGCCAAAGGACTACCCGTTCAAGTCGCCATCCATTGGCTTTGTGAACCGCATCTACCACCCCAATGTGGACGAAACGTGCGCTGTGAATTGATTTTGTTGTCAATTGTTTCGATGGTTCCTTTAATTCTCATTTGTTTCACTATAATGCCAGGTCAGGGTCTGTGTGTCTGGATGTGATCAACCAGACGTGGAGCCCAATGTTCGGTGGGATTACTCGAGAGTTGTGTATGGTTTTTCGGTGGAACTGAGTCGTTGTTTGTTGCGTCGTTTCAGAGCTGGTCAATATTTTCGACATGTTCATTCCGCAACTGCTCCGCTACCCGAACCCAAGCGATCCGCTCAATAGTGAGGCCGCTTCGCTACTCATGAAGGATGCAGAGTCGTATAATAGAAAAGTGAAAGGTATGCAGCCCTCAAGTGCTTTGAACTGTACTTACATGGGCTAATGATGTTGTTTTTCATTGGTCTTCCCAGAGTATGTGCGCAACTTCGCATCGCAGCCCATTGAGATGGGCAACGAAGACGAGGACAGTGATGTCAGTGATATGAGCGACATTGAGTAGTGCTTTTTCGCACACACCGACTTTACAGTAGACCAACCGGTCTGGTGCATGCTATTTGTATCTTGGACACTCGATGCTACCTTCAACACCAGCCAGGTTTAATCATGTCGCCCACACTGCATATCTCAAATGGTTCTTTTAGTTATTCTTCTCGATGTCGTAAAGAAAGAATAACATTTCATTGTTTTTTGTTGACTTTTGATGTATGCAAAGGGTGCATTCCAAGCTACTTCGAGAGGAAGTTGGAGGCATCAGCTTTTCTCTGAATGTAATGAGCATTTCTGCGAAGACGGTCACTCATGTTACTCTCACCATCCAGATATGCCTCCGAATGCAGTTTCCTACAATGGCATGATAAAGGAGAATATTTAGTTGTCAGGTCAGTATGGACATGAGCTAAAGTCATTGTGTCAGAAACAATAGAACTGATAACCCACCTTAGAAACTCCGGATTGCTGCTGGCTGCCTCTTGCTCACACTTATCTAGCTCGTCTTTCTTCAAAGTCGCGCGCTTCGCAATGTATTCATCGCGCTGCTTGGCATCTTCCACCATCTGCAGTGCCATGCGCTTCTTTTCATCATCCGTTAACTCACGAGACTCCCGGCGAGCCGATGTGCCTAGCTTGCGTCGACGTTCTTCTTCTTCAAGGCGTTTAGCCTCACGAGCCTTTGCAAGGTGCTTTGCGTTCGGTCCCAACGACGTCTTATCAACATCTTTGGATTCCATAGCACCTGCTTTACTGATAAGACCATACTTCCCCTTGGTATCCAGGGGTTTACGCCTCGATTCTGGCTCCTTGTGGCACTGATCATCCCCACGCATCTCAACCGAATGTCCTGTTCGCTCCCGAGCTATATCACGGTGTCGACGGCTTCGCTCGTGGTGTGTGCTCTCATGTCTGTGATTGTGTTCGTCATCGTGCCTCCGACCTGAACTACGAGACCGACGCCTGTCTCGATGATCGACTGGGCTTCGAGAGCGAGATTTTTCTCGTCGATTGACTGGACTACGACGACGACTTCTCCCTTGACGATCCTCGTGGCGTCGGTCTCCATCCCGCCCATGTTCGCGTCTTGGTGGCGTTGGTCGTGATGGAGGTCTGTCGCGACCAAAGTCGTCACGACCTCGGGGACTTCGACTACGGTCCCGTTGTTCGTGTCGGCGAGGACTATAACTTCGACTACGACTGCGATTGTGTTTAGTTTCACTTAAACTGTACCGGCTTCTGGACGAACTCCTTCTGTGTCGTTGCTCATCAGCGAGCTGATCTCTGCTAGAACGATCAGATCTGCGCTGGTGAGGGCTACCCTCGCCACGTTCCGATTCCTGCTCACTGTTGTAATAAGGATGACTACGACCCCTATCGCCACGAAGACGTGCAGTAGTTGGCGACCTGCTCCCCGATCTGGATCGTGATCTTCCTCGTTCGCGATCGCGACCATGTTCACGATGGTGTCTAGAAAAATAGTCCTTGCGTCGATGATCCGCTTTTTTTTCGTCTTCATCCTCGCTCAACTCACTTGCTTCACTGTCATCGTCTCCATGTTTCCTCTTCTTCAGCCGCCGTTTCTCTTTACGTGCTTGTTTTCTCTCCTTCTTAGCAGCCTTTTTTGCTTTCTTGCGATTCTTCTTGTCCTCCTTCAAGCGATCCACCTCATCCTTAATTCTCTTCATCTTAACTGGATTCTTGAGTACTTGTTCACGAGCTGCCTGCTGTCGCTTGCGTATAAGCATCATCGGGTCCTCGTTCAACCGTTGGAAGGCATCGTTAGCCGGCAGCGCGCTCTTGGTGAGTGCCAAAGAGCCGTATTTGGTGGTGGTGCTCAGATCGACGTCCCCTTTGACCGCCTTCTCATCCTCTCCCTTGTATTCTTTGCCTAGCAGATATTCCTCTGCTGTCTTCTCTCGAGCAGCCGACGGTCCTTCATACATCCAGTCAACGCGCTCCACTGCCGCTGACTTGTTGCCCTGTGCCGCCTGTAGCTGTCTAAGCTCCTGCAGCTGTCGCTCTTCCTCAATGTTTTTGCGCAACTCTGCAACCTTCTTCTCCTCGGCCGCGTGCTTCTGCTCGGCGATCCAAACCTTCTCCACATTCTAGACATGATAAACATTAGGCAATGATTAGTTTCGCTGATTTCGAGGCTCAAACTGCGAAGGAAGACTCATACGACGCAGAAGGAGATGAAGGACACGTAGTAAATACAGGTGACAAGCAGAAGCAGTGTTACGTACGCGTAGATTGGCAGTATGCCAGCTCTTCTTGGACAGGAACGCTAACGACATGACTTCTGGAGTCCTCCAATTATTCCAAAATTGAATTCGTACCTAACTGAAAGTAAAGCACTTTTGATAAACAATTATTGTCCGAACATTACACAGTTATTGTAATTGGCAATAATTCTCTAATTCGATGCAAAACCATTGAAAACTCGTTGTACAGTACAACTTGTACTCATTGCATGTCTGCTTTGCATCTCATCATCACCTGATGACTACCATGCTGCACGGAAAATATATTTCCACTAAACAGCATCGTTGAAACCCTTCGGCATGTGCAGCATTGCGGGTAGTGGAGTGAGGCCTGCGAGCGGATTACTGCTGGAGCGTAGCGTAGTCAGCGTTGTAAGTGGTGTAGGTAGGTACAAGAAGCGTACCAGCAATACATTGACGTAACCGGGTGGTGCTCAGCTAGTGGCCATTACTTTTTCCGAACGGAGGTAGTATTTCAATGGTACGCCATCTTTGCGTTCGATCCGGTGTTGGGGCCTGCGCTACCAAATGCACTTCCGCTGATGCTGTCGAGCAGGAAGGCCCCGCTGCTGTTGCTTGAACGCAGGTTTGCTGTAGTGGTCGACATCGAGCTAGTCGAACCGTATGCACGTTGTGCAGCCTACATGGAAGCATCAGTCCATTAGTGAAGTATTTCACCACCACTACATAAACTAGCTATTATCCAGCTATGCGTACCTGGTATTGATACCCGGAAAGCATTGGAAGAGCATCTTCCTGGTATGAAGGACCAGGTGCAATACCGTGACCACTGCCGCGAATAGGCGCGTAGGCATAATTGGGCGTTGAAGGCTTATCGCGGGGGTTGTTTGCGCCGTAGCTACCGCCGGACAAGGATGCAGAGGCTGATGTGGCAGACGACGACCGAAGACGTTGCCGTTGGGCAGACGAATTCTTGTCCTGACGTGTAAAGAACAGCAGCAACGAGCTTGGGATGAACTCCGTCAAGAAGTGAATTGTGAACTCGTACGCAATGTGGTGGACACCGACGGGGGTGCGAAACTTCGATTCCTCCGACTCCATGTAGCCCGTGCCCATGCCGATCAAGTACACCGCCTTCACCGCAAACAGCACACAAAGTAGGATACACACTGCTGTGATCTGATCAACATCAGCAGAAATTATTAGTCATACTAACTAGTAACACTACCTTGTGCCCAAAATCATTGGTACCAACTTACCCTTCGTAGCACGAGTTGCCGAGGTGAACTAGCCACGATGGAGAACGACGACCCTCCCTGTCGGCCGTTGCCATTGCCCATGGCCGCCGACGATAAGTCAAAGAAAAAATCCTCGTCTGGACTTTGGGTGCGAAAAAAGTCAATAAGACGAATGCTGTAGTACAACATGCCAAATAGCCCCACAAAGTAGACACCTCCTTGCACCAAGTCACAGCCTCGCCATAGTCCCGCTGATGTGCTCGACAACGCGAACAACAGTACGAAACCCACATACAACAGCATATTAAACAGGAAGAAAACTCTCCGTGGCCACGGGTGGGCCTTGCCCCAACAGGCATAACACAGTTGTGCCCAAAAGAGCAGCACAAGTCCGTACATGGACACGAAGAGCATGGACGGTAGCCACAGGAACAACGCCAACAGTCTGCAGTAGACGGATGTCGACGGCAATGCGGCTATTTTCTCCAGCGTAGCAACTTCTGTGACTAGAGAGCAGACACGCAGCGTTGAAGCCACGAACAGCAACAGGAAGAGTCTCTGGCGCATCTCAGAGCCCGTCGAAGCTGCCGCAGCTCCCTCTTCCTCCATTAGGGCGGACTCGGAGCCGCCCACGACGTTCACAGGAGCTGGAGGGGCTTGGGGCACAGCCGAATACGGTAGTTTTCCAGCTGGAACGGGCCCAGGCGTCTCGGTGGTGGAGGCCGAAGCGGCGCTGGGGAGACGTTTGCGCTTGGCTGCGTACTGCCGATACAGGACGTGCCCGGACACGGTACTTAGCGACAGGAACAACAAGATGGTAAGCAACAATAGTAGACGGTCGCCAAGGCTCAGTGCTTCGGGGCCTTCGCCCACGGCGACGTCGGAGTCAACCATGTCTGTAGTGGAATCGCCTGCGGGGTAATAGCAATTGTGACGGAAAGAGAGTGAGTTAGGTGATAAAAATGGTATAGTTATATAGAGAAAACACAGCGGAACAACACTATGGTGTATGGTGATCGCCAAGTGTCGTGTGGGGCGAGATATCAACGCTGCAAGACATACCGAAGTGCTCACCCAGAGGTCTTCGGATTTACGGCCACAAGGAAATGTGTGTTACACTACATATGTGGTACACACCATCGCCAGAAATGTTCCTTCGACTTCATCGTCACCTCCGCGTCATGTCCTCAGCCTCTTCCATCCCATGGCGCGTCGAGCCCAGCGCTCGTTGCTCCAGCGTCGCGCTCTTCAATGAGTTCTTGCGCTCCACACGCTCGGCGTTGATGCAATGGCCCACCTCAGTGCACGTTCTCATGGGCAACGAGGCCGCAGACGCCGACTCCATCGTTAGTTCTCTCAGTTATGCATTCCTACATTCTCAGCAACGCTCAGGAGCGCTGCATGTGCCAGTGTTGCCTATTGCCCGCACTGAATTGGTGCTGCGATGCGATGTCACTGCGTTGTTCCAGGAATTGGGCGTGGATACGGACGCTCTTGTGTTTGTGGACGAATTCCCGTGGACGTTGAAGGGGAATGTGAAGGTTACACTGATGGATCATAATGCGCTGAATAATAAAAAGATCCCGCAGACAAGTGATCTGCAAGTGGTGGAAATTGTGGATCATCACTCGGATCTGGGTAAGCATTTGGACGCAAAGAGGGAAGTGGCTTTTGCAGATGGAAACGCACTCGTGGCCAGTACGTGTACATTGGTGGCGGAGAGACTGAAGGAGGTGGAGAATCATGATGTGCATAAGTTACTGTCGACAATGCTGTTGGGCGTTATTGCTCTGGATAGTATCAACTTTGATCCAAGTGCGAAGAAGGTGACTCCGAGAGATATTAAGGCTGCTGAGAAGCTGGAGGAAACGGCGTTTGCGAAGAAAGAAGAGCTGTTCAAGTGGTTACAAGGGGAGAAGTTTAATCCGGCGCACTGGGGAGCGTTTACACTGGAGAACTGTCTGCAGGTGGACTACAAGGAGTTTACGTTTATGACGGCGGCAGATGATGAGAGGAAGGTCGGAATCAGTGCGGTGTTGATTGATTTGGAGACTTTTGTGCTCAAGGCACAAGATTCTGCTGCACTACGCAAAGGGATGTCTACGTACTGCAAACATAATGAGCTGTCGTTCCTGCTGGTGATGTCAATGTACATGACAGCCGATGGACAGCGCCACCGCCAGTTATTGTTCTTCCAGGAAGACGGAGACGATACCAAGCACTGCGTGGAATATTTCAAGAACGAAGGTTCGCTTCAAGTGGAACAACTGCACCTTCCTGAAACCCATCGCGATGAGCATGTGGTCGCTTTCAATCAACTCAACACAGGCGCTTCCAGGAAGCAAGTCGCTCCGCTGATCCAGCTCGCGCTTGCTGCGTACCGGTAGCTTCAACACACTGTCAGCTAAACATCCGATCATTTAGCATTGGTACTAATTTTTCGTGCTTGGAATTTATTGCGCTCGTGTTGTTTGAAAATTATGACAATTATTTTACGAAAATAATTGTTTCACTTCGGAATTCTCATGGAAGGTCGCGAGTGTCAAGATGCTAATGTGGCGCGTCGCTCCGGCACTTTTTCGGGTCGTCAGGTGCCTCTGGAGATGGGAACAGTGCGTCTCGGAGGTTCCGGAAGACCTGTGCCTGCTGTATTCACTGCAGCTTCGAGACGTGGTGCATCTGCATCACACGAATCTGTTGGAGCTTCATCCGCCGCTCTTTCGCCTCGCGTGAACTTAGAAGTGAGTGTGGTCGTTCCTCCGGTTAAATAGACAGTATGTTGATATTGACGAAGTCGTTTATTTGATGCAGCCGCATCCACGAAGTCCTTTCCGTCGAAAAGATGATCTTGCGAAGGTAGTAGATTAGTTAATATTTTTTGCGATTCAAATCCTTGATAATCTCATTTTATTGTATGCGTTAGACTGTAGTTCGCGTCTCAGACTCTCGCTTTCTAGTAAAGAAAGTCACAGGACCTCATCCTCTGAGTGCTCGCTCTCCTCAGATCCGCACAAAGAGACGGCGGTCAACGACGGATGATTTTTCAACACATTCAGCAGAGGTGAAAAGTTCTCAAGACAATGGAACAGAATTATCGGTCTCTGTGGACGAATTTAAGACTGAACGGATTGAACAGACTGAACAGCTTTCACAACAACATCAGCAAATGGCACCAGAAACCATGGAGAAGCAGCAAATTGATAGTGATGTGAAGGAGTTGTCTCGTTGGAATCAAGGCGACACATCGGCAGTAGATTTGTTGCTGACTAAACAACAGAAGGGGGATGTGTCGGCAAATGAATCTGAAGAGAATATATTGGAGACTAATTCAGAGAATATCCGCCCACCAGAATTACCTGGTCGAAAAGCGTTTGCATTACCTAGTGCGAATGCCGGCGCTGGGACATTCGTGTCAAGTATGCCATCTCTCACAAAGGTACAAAGTTCTTTCACCGCTAGAGAACTGGCACTATTCACGCATCGACTAGAGACGTCTGAGCAAGAGGTGAACACTCGAACACGATACCATGTAGCTTCACACCCACATTCGACTAAAACGACCATTTCATCTCTGGTTCCTCGGACCAACCAAACGCGCGAGAGAACTGAAGAAAGTAGGGTTACTTATAAACGCGCGTTACCATTGTCTACAACTCGAAGTGAGCCTGGCACGTATGTTTCAAAGGAAACACAAAAAGAAGAGTCGTCATGGAAACGCGTGGATACATCCATTGATCATATTTACGAAGACCCATCGATCGACATGGTGCAGTTGCATTTATTACACGGTCACCACACTACTAATGGGCAAAAGAAAAGGAAAATGGTGGAGCGTGAGCGTGTTCTTGCAGCAGCAATAGATCTACGCGAACATCAGAGCGAAGAACAGCGACGCCAAGAACAGTTGCAACAACGAAAGATTCGGATTCAGAAAATGTCTGAAGCAATTCGACTGCAAAATCAGAAAGCTGTTCGGATGAGAGCGGCACATTCAGCGGGATTGCATGAACGGCGTGAAAAGTCTGGTAGACGCTCTGAAAGTGGACCAGCGCTACCTGAGCGCAAACCTCCTGTCCCACGCTTGAGCCGTACTGGAACCTCAGCAAGAAGAAAACAGAAGCCCAAAGATGACGGATCTCGTTCTCATGGAGGTGTTAGTGCTTCTATTTTGATGGATTTGACATCAGATCCTCCTCCTCAGCTGGAAACCGGAGACGATGTAAATGATACCGCTGATAATGAAGAGAGTATGAATTCACCTGCTAGCCATCATACCATGAAGAGGAAACCTCCATCAACTACACCTCGTTCGTCGAAAAAGAAACGTCAGGGAGCAACACAGCCACCTGAACCTGATGCCGCGGTCCAGGCTCGAGAAGAGCGACGAGCAATTGCACGTGAGTACATGCAATTACAGAAGCATAGTCGGCGGATTTGGAGTGAAAAAGCAAAAGAACAGTCTCAACGTGAGCAAGCCAAGCGACAGCAGCAACTCGAGGTATAGACGGTTAGCTCTTTATGTTCTATTGTCAAGATGAAAGTATGCTCGATGGCGATCGACTAACTGTATTTCACGTTTTGACTGCAGATTTTAGAAGCCACTCGACTCAAAAAATTACGTCTCTCTAAAAAACGATCAAAGATCCCAGAGACGTATGATATTGAGGGTCCCGTGGCTGCAGATGATTCACCATCAACGAATGTAATGATGTCATTTGTTCATACCAACAGTAGCAAGAACGCTGTACAAAGCGACATCATTGACAAACTCACCAAAGCTGACGAGTCGTCAGAAAACAACAAAAGTGGCAAAGTGGATTTTGATGAGCCGAATCTGGACAACGAAAACGATCAAACAATTGGAAATACTGACATTCATGAGCGCTCTTTGTATCGGGAAACGGCAATGACAAGCTCCAACACTAAACCAACTCATAAGGACATATCAGTACAAGAAGCAGATTATAGTAATAGAGTCGACGAGCGAGTTCGAAAGTTGCTCGAGCTGAGAGAAAAGGCAGCAATGCTATCGGCTCGGTTGAGCGGACTACGCAACCGAACGAGCAATACTGAAAGTAATGAATCAACAAAAGAAATGTTGGAACATAAATGTTTCGAGATTACACACCAAGGTTTGGCTGATGGAGAATTCGCGGAACCTATCAGTGATATCAAGACGAATACCCTGGTAAAGTCTGATATTCATAAAATCGATCAAGACACGGATTATGCTGAAAATAATGATTACAGCAGTGGCGATAGAATTGAACAAGATGATGGAAGTGTTACAAGAAGAATCAACGACTCGTCAAGTGAAGTAGCCGTTGTTGAAGAAAATATACATGTAGATGGTGGGCAAGCGCCACAAAATTTCGATGATGAATCCCTGGTAGTTACTAAAAGCCGGCGGGATATTGGACATAATCTGGCGTTCTATAATGCCGCAGATGAAACGGGAATTTACGATGTCAAGGATGGCGGAGATATTGATGTTCGATCGATTGGAGTTTACAACATTGGTGTGGTATGGCCAATTCAGCACGATGAGAATAAGTCTGCAAACTTCGTGTCGGAAACGAAACAAACAATGCTTTCAGTGTCCGAGAGTTCATCAAGTTCATCATCAACAGCAGCATCGTCACCTCGAGACTCTCATTCGAGATTGCGAAGGAAGGAATGGCTTGCAGACCTCAGTGAAAGTCGCGAAGAGAAAGAGGAAGAATTTGAAACTGTGTATTATCAGCAGCTAAAGAGTAGACTGCAAACGTCATCTATGTTAGATACTGGGGAGATGAAGGGGGTACGTGAGAAAGAAACTGGTGAAGAGGTGAAAAGTGCCTTAGAACCAGAGGCAGATATGGAACTTTTTCCAGGATACGCTTCACACAAAAGATTGTTTTCAGCGAATCAAGATATCATCCAGAGACGAGAAAGAAATTCTTGGTCTAGCCAGTCTGACGCAGGTTTAATGCGACTTATTCAAGAGACCGACGATTCTTTGAGCGTTATCGATAGAGAAGCAAGGAAGATGTTCCATGAGCAGCTTGAGCGATCAGAACGTGAGAGAGAAAAGGAACTACAAGAGCGAATTAAAGGAGAAAAAAAGGAGTTACGTGAGAAGGAAATGGCGATAAAAGCTGTCATGGCCTCTATAACTGGTAGGAAATCGGGTAGCGAGGAAAGTTGGTCGGGACGTTATAACGATGAACATACTTGTGATGATGATAATGAAATGCAATCAGCACAGTATAAACGATTGGAGGAAATCATGGATGAAGTCGAAAATGAGCGAGCCCAAGGAAACGAAGGAACTGATCGATCTCTCGACAATAAGTCTACTGATGAATTTGACCATCAAAGCAGCTCTGAACTGAAGCAACCTCGATTCCAGGACACCAAAACAAATGTACGTCATAGAGGTGGCAAGCCTGTCTCGCCTTCATCCACTTTCTGGGATCAATTGGTCTCAGAAATGACAGATAATGAGTTTAATGATCATCCAGGTCATGGGCGATCTCATGTTGAAATTGATGATTCTGAGCTTGTCGCTCAGCGGGAATCCCGACTTCGTGATGATGAACAAAATGGAGATCATATCGACAGTCCACCCCGTGTGCATTCGCCAAGAACACTTTCCAAAAGACTGATGGCAGCTGTGGATTACCATGAGGCAATATTTGAGGCTCATATACAGCTTTCAAGGATGGGACACGCTCACGAGCTCGAGACAGTTCAAGCAGAAACCATAACATTAGCACAGGCATTTAAAGAAGAGATGGAGCACAATGCTGCTTCTCACCAGCTTGCTTTGGATCATGCGACATTGGAGAAAAAATTTGACAGCGATATGAAAGACGTGATGCAGGAATTGGACACAATTCGGCAAGTTGAAGAGAAGGAGCGAGTCGCTAACGAATTGCAAATGGAGCAAGAAATGAAGCTCGCCAATTTGAGAGAATGTAGTGTGCAAACGGAGGCATCGCAGCGAGTTGATGCTGCTACCTCTGCAGCTCTGTTCGTTGATATGTCCACGTCACCAGTCCGATTTGTTGCCGATGCCGCAGTTCAACATAATGATACAACTGTACAAAATACTGAAGCTTCCACATCGGTGAATCGAGTGGATCACGAATTGGAATATGCAAGTGAAGAGGACAGTGAGCCTTATGACGAAACATTTGAAAAGGAGAGTCAACTGCAGATAGATCAGCTAGCCCACGATATGGCAAATACTTCCGATGTCCCCGATTCTATCGCGGGATCACTTACTCGTAGTCCTCTACAGAGTGAGAACGATAGCGAAAGTGAAATTCAGTCTGTATTATCTGAACAAGCGGGTGAAAACGTTATTGACGAGTCGGGTGAAGCAAGAAGCATTGCTGACGAAGAAAGTTTTGCTGATGAGAGCAGGGCAGTAAGTGCAGTGGTTTCGGTCATTGATGATGAAGGCATTGACCAACCCGACAATCTGGCCGAAAGTAAAGTTGATGAGTCGGTATCTATGAATTATGACGATGATTTTGAAGCTTCGTCGCCAAAACTGAGAGCAGTGATGAGCCATGATACAGTCATAGACGATGGTGAAGACGATTTAGACGGCTCGAAAAGCAATGGACGTAGTGAAAATAGTGATGATATCGCGGAAGAAGTGGATGGAGAAAATGGCAGTATAAAGACAGGAGAGATGGCGATCAGCGAAGATATAGAGGACGACTATTACTCATCTCAATTTGATGATACGTCACGTGGTGACTCAAAGGGTATGAAGAATCAAATCACCAAGCAAATAACGACAGTTGTGCAAGTTTCTGAAACATCTACTTTCCTCACACTAGATCAAAATAGGAGTGGTAGTCCACCCACTCTTGGTCCTCATGACCTGTCGTTGAATATCCGGGAAACCACTGAGACTATTTCTGCGGCATATATCATTGACCTTGAACGACGGAAACAAGCCGAAGAATCTCTGCTTAATCTTCGTTTACGAACAGTCGAACGAAAATATGAATGTGAAATAAAACAGCTAGAGGATACTGCAAAAAGCGAGCAATTGGACACACGAGCTGTCGAAGAACTCAAGATACGGAAGGAGACCTTAGTAATGGCGTTTTTGGCGGAAAAAGCTAACGTTGAAAGTCTGAAGGCTGCATCGACAGCGCAATATTACCAAGATCTGCATACGTTCCGATCACTATCTCTGAACTGGCCTCACGTTGTGGGTCGAGGAATTGGTGGTGGACAACACAAGCCTTATTTTCAACATACCGTCATGTCGCCGGTTGTTGCAGCTCCACCATCATTCACTATCCAAAGCAAAGATGCTGAGCAAAATTATTCTACTCGACATGACGAGTACACTGATGAGTTTGCATCAGATGCTGAAAGTGACAATGCAGAAGTTGCTGAAGAGGTGAACAACGACAGAGATGCCGAGATTGCAGAGATAAACTCCATTGTTTCAGAGCAGTCAGAGGTAGAGAGCACTAAAGAACCACTTGACACAACGGATGCATCGGTTATGGCTGAAGAAGAAAATTTTGAGCAAGAAAACGAGAACAACTTGTCGAATTCCGTACAAGAGGAAGAAGCACAATACGAAGATGAATTTGCCTCAATGAGTGCAGATCCTTCAGCCCAGGAGGATGCTATCGTCGAGGTTGAAATAGCTGAAAGTAGCGAGATTGAAGATCAAGCCAAGGAAGATAGTGGACCCAGTGATAGCGAATATGATGAAGATTTTGCTTCTGTTAGCCAGAGCATTGCATATCAGGGGACAAGTCCAACGAAAACTTCAGCTGCAGGGATGGAAATTGAAGAGAGTGATGTTGATAAGAGTGATCATGCTAGTGATGTCGGAGAAATCTCAAGTGGACGTGAAAGTGCTGAGGATAGTCATGAGCCACCTGCTGTAGAGGAAGAAGTGTACAGTGATGATATTGCTGAGGATAACGAACCCTCCGCTTCCGTCGAAGATGCGCATAATGAGGAAATTGAGTCCGATCAACAAAAGTATTCGGATGATGATTTTGAAAGTGGACAATTGGAACAGTCTGGACAACCTCATCCAGAGACCATGCTAGGGGAGCAGTCTGTAAGTCTTCGAGAGGTGCAGTCAAGTTTGGGAGATTCATCAACGACAAAGCTATTAGTCACCGAAGTTGCTACACTCCAAGAAGCAGCTGGTGCCACTTACAACGCGTATGCTCAGGCTGAAGACAATAAACTAACCAAAAAGAAGGTTATGGTCGAGGAACTACTGCACGCAAAAGAACGGCTTTTCAACCAACAAAAAGAGGCATTTCGTCGCGATGAGGAGAAACGACAAGTGGATGTTCTTGCTAAACGTGCGCTTGGGGTGGATGTAGAGGGTGAATTGAGGCGGGCTAAAGCTGAAATTTCCCAACAACTGGCCAGTGAATTTGACACTTTACAGCAAACTTATCCGATGCTACAGGTAACCAGCAACATCACTGCTACTGCAGTTCATATGAAGGAAAGGAAAGAGACATTATCACCACCTTCCGTGATGAGTAAATTATTCGGCAAAAATTCTACTCCAGCGGTTGACGATGAATACGAGGAGGAGTATGAAGCTGAGTCGTTTGAGGAAGTACAGAATGACAGTCCTGCTGACGACAAAGCTAGCCTAAGCGAACATTTTTCGGAAGTGGCGAACTACGAGGATGAAGTGGAGAAAAGCCAGGGAGGCGGCCAACACGGAAATGATAAAGTGGAAATTCAAGATTCAAATCTCGAGGTTGTCTCTGACGTTCCCAGCCATCAATCTGACATTAGTGAAGATGAGATTCCCAGTGGGGTCGATGAAGAATATACCCCTGTTGATGAACAAGAAACCAGTGAGGTCAAAGCTGAAAATGATGACAATGAAAATGACTATGAAAATGATTATGAAAACGATTACGAAAATGAATCGTTTGACGGAGTGCAGTCTGTTCCTGACGATAATTTCGATAATGGAGACAATGACGCTTCCATAAGCGAGGAGACACTGGAGGTGATTAACACGAAGGGAGAAACAATTCTCGACAATCCTGAATATGATGAGGAAGATGCGTATGCTGATGAAGATTTCGACGATGCTTCAGAATCGTTCGCAAATGAGGCAGCAACTTCGCCTATCACACCCCAAATCATCATTACCAATAAGGTTGCAAGCACAGATACCGAAATTCTAAAGGGGGAGATCAGTGCAGAAGAGGAAGAGCTTGCAGAAGCAATAGGGAGTGTGGTAGCCCAGCTTGATGATCAAAATTCTACGCACCCCGTTAGCCCTGCACACCTTGAACCAGATTTTGTGAAGGAATCTGCTATGAATGAAAGCAAGTCTCTGGTTACTTCTGTATCAGTTTCTGTTTCACACGAAGAGGAAGAAGAGTCTCTAACAAAAAGTATTCAAGAGCGAACCGAGCGACTTCAAATATTAAAACAGAAGATTGAAGTCCGAAAGAGTGAAATACTAGCTGTTCAGAAGCAAATGCGAGTTGAACGGCGCAAAGAGAAGCTGGTAGCAGAAGAAAAGCTTTTATGCGACGAAATGGAGGCTGTCGAGAGATTATTGTATGCTGACGAGACAGCATTGGCGTTGTGTCGCCAGCGTAACAGGTTGGAGACCATGTATCTCGAAGCGAGGCAATTGGAGCACTCCATCAGTAGGAAACCAAACCAAAGTGTGTGTGAGCAGGAAAGCGATCTGCTGCTTGGGTTTGACTATATTGAGGCGGTACATAGTGATGGGTGGCAGCATCGATGCTTTTCCAATGCGTTGTTGACATCTAGAGGCCAAGTCAGCAGAAAATTTAACTTGCTTGACGGATATGCCTACATCGAAGCTGTTGATCCTGTCGAGCCTAACTTATCTGTACCTACATTAGGTACTCCTCTATCACAAGAAAGAAATCATGGTCAAGAGGGTAATGACGCCTCTAGTTATGATAATGGTGTGTCAACGGAGATGGAAATATTTATTGAGCCTGCGGGATGCAACGACAATGGTAATGACGGAAATGTTAAACCCATAGAGCACACGCTAATGAAGAGAAATGAGAGAACAAGTGGTGAGGATTCACAAGAGAATGTTGGAAAGCTTTTCACAGTGACTACAGGGGATAGCAATGCAGTATCAGACGACGCTACCACTGTAGATATACCTATTGCTTCTCAAGGCAATGACCCAGATGAGTGTAGAAAAGATGTGACTCAGGGAGAAACTGATATAGGACATACCTGGCTGAAATTGCCTGATAAGTCTTTATCACCCACGCTTCGACATGACCTCCTGGCAAAACAAGACTCCATTGATTTGCTTGCCGAGTATGTGTATGTGGAAGATGCAGAAGTTGTTTCGGACTCACACTGGGAACTACCAAACGCAGACCTTCTGGTAGGCTTCGACTATGTGGAAGTAGTAGATTTTATTAAAAGTTCAACAGTGAACGACACTGATCGTGGACAAGTGCACAAAGGAACAGAACTTTCCGAAAATATTGTTGCTACCGATGAGGAATTTCAAGGCTTGGAATCGTCCGATGCCGAAAATGAGGAGTCCAAGTACGAGAATGCACCAACAGAGCTACCTGTGGATTGCCAAACTACCGACACTCCACCTCAAATTAGTCACTTGTCTAGTGTTTCCGCGGTGTCTCAAGAGGGACCTCTAAGAGAACAAAAGGAAACTATTAAAGAAAGTGAAGATGGTGGTGGTGACAATTTTGACAGTGTTGGAGAATCGATTGAAGGTGATAAGCCTTCCGAAACGCCCTGCGTCCTAAATCCTCTCAATTCAGCGATCGTTGTAAACACTGATCTGAGACTGCCATCCGATGAGGTTCCCCGACCTGAAGTGTCTCGAGAAGAAAATATAGCCGACCGAGTGAGTGCCTTGCTGTACGCCGATTTGTACCAAGACCTCGAAGAGGGTACGTTTTGTTAACAAGATATTGTGTAGTTCTATGCACTGACATTGTTGCTCTTAGACATAGTGACTGTCATTAGATACAGAAGAGCTATCCAGGATCAGTCAGACGAAAGGAAGGCGCAGGACACATTGAATAAGGACTTGACGAGCATTAAGAAGGATGCCCGATCGATCACTTCGAAACCGTTGAGTGACGGTCTCGGCATACAGATCATCGAAGTAGAGAGCAAACGTATTGATTCCGCGGATTGGAGTGTGGAACAATCTTCAGAAAGCGTACTTGTCGGATCGACGAACAATGCTCCGCCCAACGAAGTTTTGGATGAAGATGATGCGAGCATTTCGAGTGGCGATGATTCAGCAATATCCGCCGATTTTGTTGATGAGGAGAGCTCTCATAATGCTAAGGCAGATGGTGAAGCATTGAGGGAGTTTCCACAGTCTTCAGGCGACACTAGCAAAGACAAAGGTATCGTTATCAGGAATGTAGCACACGATGTGAAGTCTAGTGTGGACATTATTAACAAGCAGCGAAACAAATCTGAACAAGTATCGCGGGATACGAATGATGTCCCTGACAAGGAACGACAAAGCGAGCTGATAGCTGATGCAATTTTCGCTACCGTCTTCGACGAAATTCTGGACTCGGAGCTACAGATTTGGTCCAGCCAACGCCCTGTAGCTGCATTTTCCAGTCACACACTAGGTAGTGGCTCACACAGTAGTGAGTCGACATCCAGCATACCCACTGCAGTAAAAACAACTCGCGAGTTTATGAAGCGTGCTTCTGGACCGGATCCAACAACTCGGGATCACGCCCTGGCACAAAGAATTGTGAACCAGCTTGAGATCGTGGATGGAGAGGTACTTCTTCACATTGCAACTATGTGCTGATGTTCAGTTAACTAACTATCTTCTTGGTTCAAACAGATTCGGCTCCCACCATTTGACAACTTAGATGTCGGAAATGCTTCATCCGCCACTCACGCACTCTACGATATTGTCGAAGACCTCGCTCGTGATTGTTTCAACGCCATCCAGCAGTGTGCTTCGGTTAACGACAACTCATTGATGCTTTCAGTCATCCATAGGCACATTCAAACCGAAATCGAGGAGCTCCTCGCGATTCGAGCGCACTCTGAACACGAACTGGAGCGCCAACTGCAACTGCTTTCTGACGAAACTGACGCTGAATCTGGAGTCACGAGCGACTTGCTCTTATCGCAGAACTGCGTAGCATCTAACGTCAACAACATCGTGTCCAAAGTCCAGTCCGATCTGAGCAAGACAACCGAAGAGCTCTCATCAGTAGTCCAAGCCACTCCAGTAACTTTGTTGCCTCGAACGCCAATATCCCGAGCCAAGAGCACGTCGATCCTCTCATCGCTTCAAACTCAGCAAGATCAAGAATTGCAACAGAGAATCACGAGCATGATATTCAGCGACCTACTACATGACGGTCTTTCTTGAAGTTATTGGTACCATACGACCACCAAAATACCCCCAAAAGTCTATACATGCATATCTGAAGATCTGTAGTAATTAATATTCGATTTGTCAGCCAGCCAAAACATGAGCTCTCCTGAGGTTGTGACAGCGCTACTGAAGTGGCTCGAGTTCCATGGAAGCGCCGATAACTTGCTGGATATCCAGTACTTAGGCAAACTCGAAGGTCATGGAGTATTTGCTAAGCAAGCGTTAACTAGTGGCCAAGTCACACTGCGGGTTCCCTTCAAACTCACCATGAACATCGAGTCTGCAGCTCAATCGGACCTTGCGCCAGTACTCGAGAAATATCCACAGATTCCAGACGACGAGGTGCTGGCACTTCATTTGATACACGAACGCAGAAAAGGCAACACTTCGTTCTTTGCCCCGTTTATCGCGTCAATGCCAACCACATTCGACTTACCAGTCTTTTGGACGAATGCAGAACTGAATGAACTTAAGGGTACCAATGTGCTGCTACTTACGCAATTGATGAAACAACAGTTGCAGAGGGACTTTGAGAACATCCATCAAGCAGTGGTGGAGGATTTCCCAGCGATTTTTTCATCACTACCGACGCTCAAAGTGGAGGACTACGTGTGGGCTATGAGTGTGATTTGGAGTCGTGCCTTTGGTGTGAGCAAAGGAGAAAAGTACTTGCGGGTGCTGTGTCCGGCGATGGATATGTTCAACCATGACGTAAACTTGCGCAATCCGCTGGATGACTTCGTTTCATTTGATGAAGAGAAGCAAATGATGACTCACCATGTACCGAAAGACGTGACGGCAGGGTCACCGTTGCATATTAGCTATGGACAATACTCGAATGCGAAGCTGCTGTATTCATACGGATTCGTTGCAGAGGAGAATCCACGTCGAGCGGTGGATTTCTGGATGAAGATCCCACCGACTGATCCATATTTGAAGCTGAAGCAGACTGTTCTTGACTCGAACAAGCTCACTGAAGAGCAGACATACGATTTTTGCGGTACCCTCTTCAAAAACGATGTCGACGAGAGACTACTGGCTACGTTGCGAGTGATTTTGATGAACGAACAGGAAATCCGCTTGTACAAGAAGGTAAGGTGGCTCTTTGTGGAGGTGAAGTCATGATCTCATCAATTTAATTTCAATTGTAATGTTGTTGTCCCTCCACTTTAAACAACAGGCTTTTGAATCATCAATTCTCAGCTCGCGTAATGAACTAGCAGTTTATGAAACCCTACAGAGCTCTTGCCGTCGTAAACTCGCGAACTATTCAACTACGTACGTGCACTTTGTATTTCAATGGTTAATCTATTCGCGTCGCTAATCATTCACTCCATTAATCCTTGAACAGACTTGAAGAGGATGAAGCGATCCTGGCGAAGACAGAGGCCGACTTGAACCCTCGTCTTGCGTTTGCAGTTCGAGTACGCATCGAGGACAAACAAGTATTATCAGGTGTGATCAACACGTTGGAGCAGTGGAAGCAGGCACTAGCCTCAAACCCCGAAAAGTATCCTCCACACCTTACACGTTTGTAAATCTCTCTATGGGAGAGATTTTGGAGAAAATGGCAGCTTTTAGTCATACTAGTTTATTGATCTTCCGAGTCTAGTTTTAGCTTCGAAGTAGGTTTTACAAGCTTTGACACTCTCACCGCTTCACTTTTAATTAGTTGGTCAACTTGCGGTTCAACAATTGACGCAGTACGCTCGGTGTGAAGTACGGCAAGCGAGCATTCACCTCTTCATCACTGAGGTACTTGGCGCCTCCAATGTGACCACGGCAAATCGGTGCACCGCAACGACAGTCAAACTTCTCGTCCATGTCCCACTCGCTTGTGGTGTAATCGAACGTCAGGTGTTCACCCTCCTTGATCGGCTTGATGGCGATAAAGGACACCTTCGCCTCGTTTTCGGCCATATCGATGCGCGTGTTGGGATTGCAGCTATGATTGACAAACTCCAGACCGCCGGTGAAATCCATGTGCTTGTCGGGTGTGATCTGAACTGTAAACCGAGTGGGTTTTAAGTACTGTCCAAAAGATGTCACAACAAGAATTGAGTCATCAAAGCCCATGGTCTCAAATATAATCTGAACGAGCATCGTACCAGAGTGCCAGGTGCCGAGCCAATGACATCGTCCCTCTTGAAGTTCTGGCCTGCCACAGCCGAGCGCCAATGCTCATCCCTATTATTGTAGAAAGCAAGTAAGTGAGTTGCATTGAGGATGAAGCAGTGCTACGAAGTGACGTACAGTTGCTCGATGAAAAATCGTCCGTCGGAACCCTCAGGCACATAGCTGAGCTTGCCGCTTTGCTGCGCTTCGTGGCCATGACCGTTAATCTTCTCGCGTTTGGCACTGGTTGAGGCAGTAGCAGCCGCGAAATGGCGGCGGCTAATGGAGCCTAAGGAGCGCGAGATCAGCGGGACGTTACGGGTCAGCATTGCAGTTGTCAGGTCTTGTGCGGTTTTCGATGCGAAATTGATAGTGGGAAAATCTCTTTAATTGGGGAATACCATCTTGGGAGGAGGGATATTGTGTCGTGCAGCCGAGAGCGTGACGACGCCGCGGCCACATGCTCCTTCCTCCCGCACCGAGGAAGGTCGTTGCGTTTCAAAGATCGATCGTCAGATAAGGCTGCTGAACTCGCACATATGAGTTTTACTATAGTCGCAAGTGACACGTAAACGAGGGGGTAGGGGTTGAAGTAGAAGACGTTTTGCACTTCAACCTGCTTCAGTTTTGCGCAGCTGCGATCTTGTTGCTTGGCGCCGTGCACCTTTGGACCGTCGAACTGACAAGTGTCAACTCTGACTACGACGCTGTTCGACTCGTTGATGTCGCTCACTGCATGTACGTAGTGGTTTGTTTGTACACATACTCGTTTGGAAATCCACCTCCCACAGGCTTGCCCAACGTTGAAATTCGCCGCACCAGAATACATTGATGATCCATCACGAGCACATCCTGCCGTGTACCATCATCTTTGTCGAAGTGATCATCCACCTCGGCAACGTGGCCATTGCTGGGCTCACCAAAAGTAGTTGAGCTGAGCTTGAAATGAGTGAAATGCTGCTTCCAAATGACCAATGTAGCAACAGAATGTACATAGTTACCGAGATGCAAATTTACAAATAACTATAACCGTGCCACAGCAAGTTCGCTGAGCTAACGAATTATTGATGCACCTGAAAAATAATTATGTACCACACACCATCTTCCCATTCCGAACATGACACTGACGTCGCTCAAGACGTGCTCGCTGGAGGAGCTGAAGAAGGAACCATGGCGTCTGCAGATCCAGGCAGATAACACAGCTGAGCAGCTGCGCAACCTGGTACTTAAGAACTACCACGTCTTCATCCAGAGCAACCAATGCGCCGCCATCGTCAAGGATGACGTATGTTCGGATTACCATGACGAGTATCATTTTTAAATGTTACATTACCAATAATTGTTTTTGTTGCATAGCTTGCGGAGCTGAAGGAAGAGACCACTAAGATTGAAGCTACCATTCCCAGTCTCCAGGATTACTGCGTCGAGTTCCAGAAGGAGGTAACAGACGTCGTGGCCAAGCATGGTGACATCCAATTTGTTTTCGAGCATTATTTACAGGTAAGAATTATATTTATGATTGAAAATTGGATTCCAGCTAGATAATTATTGCAATTATTGTGGTGAAGTTGACAGAGTTATTGGAGATCCCACAACTACTGGAGGCATGCATCCACAACGAGCTGTTCGAGTCGGCTTTGGACGTGATTCAGTTTGCCAATGAGACGTTCCAGGCTGATGAAAATACTGAGTCATCGCGCAATGTCGTGATAGATTGTTTGGTAAAAGAGGTGGCGGAGATGACCAGCATTTTGCGCGAGAAACTGCTGCAGAAACTGCGCGAGGACCTGCAACTGGCGCTGTGTGTTCGGATCGTGGGGTATCTCCGACGCCTCGATGCCCTTGTTGGAAGGGATGGAGCTGCAGCCGTGGGGTCGTTGGAGTACGAAAAACAGCTCAAGGAGGAATTTCTTGCCTGCAGAAATGTGTGGCTGTCCTCCTTGAGTCGAGGCATTTCGTCTTCCGATCCGTATCAATTTGTTCGTCCACTACCGTTTACAGTTACTCTTGTGGCCTTGGGCTGTTCACTGATGAACCTTATTGAATATGCCGTGTAGATTATACAAGTCATCGACATCAAGCGAACGAGCTGGTTTGACATGATTACTCAGTACTCGGCGATCTTCGGTAGCGAGGTACGTGGGTCTTGATATTCATCTTTCTAGCAAGTTTGCAGAAATAATGTTATTTCTTGCTTGTGTCGGTCGCATCTCAGAATGTAGACGGCAAAGTGGATCCACCACTCTGTCGCTGGGCAACGACTACGGTTGCTAACTTTATCCAAATTCTCATGAAGTACGCATGCTATCGTATCTACACGATGTGTTGCTTAGCCCGATGTCATCTAACTTGAATTTGAACGCTGTGCAGGCAACTTCCGAAGGTCGATGATTTCAGTTCGATTGCGACGATTCTCGAACAGAGCTTGTTCTTTGGAGGGTCCCTCGGTCGTGTCGGGGTAGATTTTCGTGCCGTGCTAGTCGTGTACTTCGAGGATCACGTGCTGAACCTGATGACAGAGTACTGGCGATCAGCTTGCCGCGAGTTCCAGGAAAATCTGAACGCGCACTCGCTGTCGGCATCCAGTGGTTCCACGTTCTCGGCATCATCTAAGACGCCTATCGTGATAGCATCATATCGATCGTCAGCTAATGGAAGTGGCAGTAACTTCCCTTTCGCCTCCCGACCGGCAGCAACCTCCGCCGATGGAGAAGACTATTCACCTCCGCGATGTTTGATGTCGTTTCCTATGCTGGCAGAGTTCACCAACGCACTGCTGTCTTCACTCAACGAATTGAGATTGTGTGCAATCTCTTCTCTGCAGAATCGTTTGGGCAAAAAGTACCAGAGCGCAATCGGCACCATGTTGCTCACAATCGCCGATTTCGTTGAGGAGAACGGGTTAGATCTACATGTTACGGCTGGGGAAAGCAATGAGGAAGGAGCGAAGACTACTCCAAGGAAGGCAAGGGCAGTAGCGTTAACTGATTCTGTTCGTGCCATGAATGAGGTACGACCGCTATATTTTATTCGATTGCTTGTGAACCACTTAATTAACAGTAATGTCTGCATTCATACAGGTCATTCGTGCTGAGCTCGTGCCATATCTTGTCAAATGCTTTCATCGCCTATTCCCAGTACCGTCAGTTGCTGCACTCAGCGCAGCTAACACTGTGGCCAAGGAAATCGATGTCTTTAATGACATTATGTATGAGGCTGGGCTGTTGGTTCCTTCGCCATCTGACGAAACGAGAAATGAGGTGGATTCAAACGCTCAATTCTCAGATGCTACATCTTTGAGCGTCGATGCTGCAGTCACGGACACGGTCAAGTAGGCTTATGAAAATACAAAACGTGTAAAAGGTTGGTTTGCGAGTTGATTATCATGGCTCGAAAACTCAAGGAAAGGAAGGACGCATTCCATCGTAGGGCATCTCAATGTGAAGCCCCTTCTCAATGCCTAACTCCTTGACCAAATTACCATACGTGAAATAGTCCAGCTCGTGGTTCATTCCGGTGAGAAGTGTACGCTTCGGACGAATCGTCTCGATCTCTTTCACCACCTCCATCAAGTTCATGTGCGCGCTGTTGCGCTTGTCCAGGTACAATGCGTCGATCATCATGATGTCAATCGGTGGTTTGCTGGCATCGTTGAGGTACGCTTTAGTCACATCCGGAAATTCGCTCACGTCTGAGATGTAGACGAACCTCGTACCAAACTCGTGGCCAAACTCAAAACCGAAGGACGTATAACCCACTCCGTGTGTCACTGGAATGGGTAAGAACTCCATGCCACCAGCCGTGAACGGTTCCCACGGATCGAACACTTCCACTCGGAATTTGGCAGTCCCGTGGCATGATTTCTTGGATGAAGCTTTTGGTTCACCAGAGTGAACAACGGAGACATCGATCTTCGGAAAGATCCGTAGTGATACCTCTCGAAAAGTTTTGCCACAATCAATGAGCACGTTAGTGCTGGTTTGAAGGTTCCGAATGAGGAGACTGGGATTGAGTCGTCGGTTCTTGGAGTCTGGATTAGCTTGAGCTTCTCGACAGATATCACAACCTTTGCCAAAAAGGCAACGCATAGATGGCACGGAAGACGATGTTCCACAACCTAGGATCACGACCTCCATCGGGGTACGAGCGACGCAAATCTGAAATGAGACCTTGTTAAAGCCTCACGCTTAGGACGATCTATCAATTACGAAACGTCTCATCGAGATGACGATACGCACCTTCCTGAATTTGTTGTGGAACTATGTCGAGCTCATTTATGAGTTATAACATAATAAAGGATATACATCTACTGTGGAAAATGGTTCATGTTGATGATACTTAGCATCATGTCGTTGCAGACCAATTCTATAAAGTCGGCATGATCAAGAGAACTTGATACGCAGTCCGTCGTAGGTCATTTCGATATTCAAACCCTTCTCCTCGCCCATTTTCGGTAACTCAATGCTGTGCTTGGGGTAATCGAACTCGTGACTCATACCCGTAAGCAATGTACGCTTCGGTTTGAAGGTCAAGATCTCCTCCATCACTGTTTGCAGGTTCATGTGCGTGCTATGATACTTATCCAAGTACAGCGCGTCAATCAAGAGAACATCAACTGGAGGTTTGCTTGCATCGTTTAAGAAAGCTTTTGTCTCCTCCGGAATTTCGCTCACATCTGAAATGTAGACAAACCTTGCACCAACTTCCTGACCGAACTCGAATCCGAACGACGTGTATCCGTCGCCATGAATCACTGGGAAAGGGAGGAACATGATACCACAAGACTCGAACGGTTCCCATGGATGGAACGTGTCAATTTGAAGCTTGGCCGTCCATCGGAATGGCTTCGGCGCTGCCTCACCAGCGGGAGGCAGAGGTTCATTGTCGATCAGGTATGGGAATTTGGCAATTACATCGGGACTAGTAGGCTCACTGCAGTGCACCTTCATGGCCTCAGGTGGGATTTTGTACAGCTCCTTGGTCACCGGGTCGATGGTCTCCACATGAGCTTGAACCTCTCGCAGGTCGTCCATACCCAGCAATGCATCAGCGTGATCGTGTGTCAGCACCAGTGAGTGCACCACAGAGACTCCGATCTTGGGGAAGATCCTGAGTGCTGACTCACGGAAGGTTTTGCCACAGTCGATGAGAACATTCTTGTCCGTCTTCAGGTTTCGCACTAGCAGGCTTGGGTTGAGTCGACGGTTCTTGGAATCTGGGTTAGTGTGCGCCTCAAGACACACGGTGCAATTTTGATTCAGCACACAACGCATCGAAGGCACCGACGAGGATGGTCCGCAACCGAGGACTACCACTTCCATCGTGACCTACTGGGGTTCCACTTCCTAGAAGGTGGCGCTGAGCGATCTGTACATAAACTTGTCCGTTTCGAGCAAAACGTACGGAAGGCGAAACGATTCAATCGGTATTTGGACGTATTCTTCTCCATCACTTCAAACCAGCTAAAGCATGTAGAAAACCATTATATGCTGACCAATGCGTGACTTATTGGTTTATTGATGTCGCTAAGATGTGTTCTTGTTTTTTGAAAGTCGTCCATGGTCGAGATAGTCAAATCCCTCTCCAAACTCAAAGTAGCCGAACAACATACGTGTTCAAAATCTCCCCACATTAAATCTTCACGAGCTTCGCTCCCTCTCCGACTTGTGTGAATTTTAGTTGAAATCTTGAGTTAAAGTGCCAGGGGAAATAGGTGCTATATCTATGAAGAGTGAATGGATGGATTGCTCTGTGTCTGAGAGCGGTGACTGAGCCTGATACAACTTAAAACGAAATGGCAAATAAAGCTCTGAGTGTTCTGTGGCAGAAGTAGACATCTACACAACCGAAATGTGGCAGTGAAGCCATAGCGCAACTTTCTTCGAGGGCACAAGAACTGCTTCCATAGTTACCAACCCTGCGAATTACACGTCTATGAAGCTCACTGTAGTCGCTGCAATTGCGGTCGCGAACGTTTCTGCTGCCGACCAACTTACTCTGTGGCGAGCGGCTTCGTCTGTAGAAACGGCTCTTGATGTGGAAAAAAAGACTGGAGGAATCCGGAAAGGAGTAGTTCTGGGGTGGACCTTGAACATTGTGGCAGCTCAAGAGCTGTCAGATTGATGACTCCTCGATACAGTGTGAAGTTGTACCGCCCATTCTACGATCACCGTGTTTTCAGGAGATAAATCCCGTGTAGGAACTTCCTACTCGGGTATGAGTGACAAACTACAATTCATTTGTAGCTGGACCGACCGTATTACTGTAATTTTGCAAGGTATCTACAGTCGTCATGGCGGCAGAAGGTTTCTTTCGAGTATGATGCGGCTGGCTTTGAGATACAGTACTTGAGGTATGAACTAGCTTGACCTCCATTGCAAACTTTGCGGTTGAGGGTGAGTGGTGAGGACGTTCATGAAGCTGTAGGTGGTGCACTCTGCAAAAGATCAGATTGACACGCATCCCGAAAATATATCCGAAAATAGTACCGAAATTAGATGTCGGATACGTTTTACTTGAGATCTGGTTTCGTGGACGATCTTGCTGACACAGAAGGCATACAATCGAGCGCATCGCTACGAGGCAACGCAACTCTCTTGTCCTATGCATGCTTCTCGGTGAGCTCGTTGTGCCTTATTGCCATCGTGTACATCGCTCATCTTCATTGCAATAATGTTGCTGTTCGTAAGGTGATTGCGCTAGACGCATAGATAGATTTCTTCACGATTCTACGGATCGACTAGCGCTTTGCAGACAGCAAGTTATTTGCTCCTGTCCTTGCCGTCTCATTCTACTTCTTCGGTGCCACGTGCTCGTTTGCAATTGCAAATCGCTGCCGTGTGCATGACACCGAGAGGTGTTGTCCTTTTGCCACGTGGAAAGTTGCCCTCAGCTAAGTACGATCTCATTGCAGGCACTACGTGGCAATTGGAGCTTTGCTGCCAGCATTTTCACTCAACGTCGCAAATATGCGACTGAGTGCTCAACTCCCAACAAGTTTGCCACATGAGCGTTCTCGCCGTGTTCATTTGTATTGAACACTACTGCACAGCCGCATGTTGTCTGGCCAACATATCTTCGCACTTAATCGGGCATCAACGACGCGTGGCATTCGTTCACTTGGTTTCAGTATGTTCCATACAACCGCCAAGTGAATTTTAAACGGGTTTTCGAGAAACCCGGTTCTAGAAACCCGCGCCCGGCCACGTCAGCACTACATTGATCTTGGCATTTGTATAGTGCCTTCTATTCGAGCGCCGATCTTTGACTTCCACGCGTTGCACCTCAGCTTGTCATTATCGTTTTAGCAGCGAGAAGCAGAGAAGGATGAACCTCTCCAAGATCCTCCTCGTGGCGGCGGCGGCCTTCGCCGGCGTCGTGGTGGCTGACGAAACTAAGGGGCCGCGTGGCCCCGTGATCGGCATTGACCTGGGCACGACCTACTCGTGCGTAGGCATCTACAAGGACCAGAAGGTGGAGATCATTGCCAACGACCAGGGTAACCGTATCACGCCCTCGTACGTCGCGTGGGACTCGAACGACGAGCGTCTGATTGGTGACGGTGCCAAGAACCAGGCTACGATCAACCCGGAGAAGACACTGTTCGATGTCAAGCGTCTCATTGGTCGCAAGTACAATGACAAGTCGGTGCAGGCCGATAAGAAGCTGCTGCCGTACAACCTCGTGAACAAGGACGGCAAGCCCTTCATTGAGGTGGAAGTCAAGGGTGAGAAGCGCCAGTTCGCTCCTGAGGAAGTCTCGGCCATGGTGCTCACCAAGATGAAGCAAATCTCGGAGGGATACATCGGCCGCGAGGTGTTTGACGCCGTTGTGACGGTGCCCGCTTACTTTAACGATGCTCAGCGTCAGGCTACCAAGGATGCCGGTACCATTGCCGGTCTTACCGTGCAGCGTATCATTAACGAGCCGACGGCTGCTGCCATTGCTTATGGCATTGACAAGAAGGCACAGGGCGAGAAGAATGTGCTCGTGTTCGATCTGGGTGGCGGTACCTTCGATGTGACGCTACTGGCCATTGATGGCGGTGTGTTCGAGGTGCTGGCTACCAATGGTGACACGCACTTGGGCGGTGAGGACTTTGACCAGCGCATCATGCAGTACTTCATCAAGAAGTGGAAGAAGGACAAGAACCTCGACGTTGCGTCGGACAAGCGTGCTCTTCAAAAGCTCCGTCGTGAGGCCGAGCGTGTCAAGCGTGCTCTGTCGGCTCAGGCTCAGGCTCGTCTTGAGATTGAGTCGCTTCTGGACGGTGAGGACTTCACGGAGTCCCTCAGCCGTGCTCGTTTCGAGAAGCTTAACGAGGATCTGTTCAAGAAGACCCTCGGCCCTGTCGAGAAGGTGATGAAGGATGCTGACCTCAAGAAGTCGGAGGTCGACGAGATTGTGCTGGTTGGTGGATCCACCCGTATCCCCAAGGTGCAGCAGCTGATCAAGGACTACTTCAACGGCAAGGAACCTTCGCGCGGTGTGAACCCCGATGAGGCTGTTGCCTACGGCGCTGCTGTGCAGGGCGGTATCCTGGGTGGCGAGCAGGACGACCTGACCAAGGATGTGCTTCTGATTGATGTCGTGCCTCTGTCCCAGGGTATTGAGACTGTGGGTGGCGTTATGACCAAGCTGATCAACCGTAACACTGTGATCCCGACCAAGAAGTCGCAGACCTTCTCTACCTACCAGGACAACCAGCCTGCTGTGCTGATCCAGGTGTTCGAGGGTGAGCGTGCCATGACCAAGGACAACCGTCTTCTGGGCAAGTTCGAGCTGACTGGTCTTCCGCCTGCCCCGCGTGGTGTGCCTCAGATTGAGGTGACGTTCGAGATTGACGCCAATGGTATCCTGCAGGTGTCCGCTGAGGACAAGGGCACGGGCAAGGCTGAGACGATCACGATCACTGCCGAGAAGGGCCGTCTGTCGCAGGAGGAGATTGACCGCATGGTCCAGGAGGCCGCGGAGTTCGCTGACGAGGACAAGAAGGTCAAGGACCGTATCGATGGCCGTAACGCTCTCGAGGGTTACCTGTACAGCCTGAAGAACAACGTCGAGGAGAAGCTCGAGGACAAGATCGACGAGGATGACAAGGACACGGTTCTGACTGCCGTCCAGGATGCCATGGACTGGCTCGAGGACAACCAGGAGGCTGACAAGGAGGACTACGAGGCCAAGCAGAAGGAAGTCGAGAAGCTTGTCAACCCCATCATGTCTAAGGTCTACCAGGGTGGTGCTTCCCCGGAGGGTGAGGATGACTATGATGATGAGGACGACGACGACGAGCACGACGAGCTGTAGACGAACACGCCTGAATCGCGAAATGCATTTGGAAAGTTTGTTGTCTCCGTTATTTCTTAAGTACAAGGTGATTTTTCCTTACATTGCTTTTTGATTGCTTTGCTTTGGTATCCCAACTTGGGATCGTGTGCTTCGCGTCATCCGTTACGTGGCTAGCCGGTCACTTCAACGTGATGGCTGGCTCACTTTCAGACACGGCTGGATCGACAATTTCCTGACGAAAAGAGCACCAAGCAGCAAGACGTGTTGGACAGGAGATACGGGGCTTGCGTGCGCGTTACCAAAATCAAACACACCAGACTGTAAAGGGCAATGTAAGATGGATCAGACACCGAAAAGCAGTTGATGTAGACGCTGGTGGGGCTACAATTGACGCGCGTGGTGTAAGGATCGAGGGCTTTAGTACTGACAGTGACCAAGGAAACGCAGAAGCTGCCACCTCAGCTTCCAAGAAGACAGACAGCATATTCATTACGCTCTGCTGAACCAAACTCTGCGAATCTTCTAGACGGACAACATCGTGATGACTGGCGAGCAGTTTGTGGTCATTACAAACATATCGAAAGTTCACCGAAATGATGTATCACTCTTGTCCGTGAGGACCAACTCCACAATACCAATATCGAAAAAGGTCTGACTTGCACTCTTGATCAGGCCGATGCATCAAGCCAGCGAGATCGCCAGGCATCCGGTACCGTCGACACTCCGACACGGAGTTCGAGGAGCAATGGAGCCCATTTCGTGCATTGGTGAGCACCATTGCAATTGACAAACCTGTGCGTCAACATCGCCCTAGGTGGTCTCCGTCTTCACTCTTCAATTTGCCAGCTCCTAACACCTCATCGATACCTGCTCAGTTTGCAGACCAACCACCCGTCAATGATGGAGAGTCACTACATGGGAAGTAGCTGCCGAGGCAGTATCCGAAGCTGCGACTTCCAGAGCAGCAACAACAGCGTTGCCTCACCTGTATCAGCACGCAACGCATTGCTGTCAGCATCGTCCATCAACGCACTTGTGACCGATCGCGAGCTATTCACCACTGCAGCAAGTGTCGTACCAAAACTCCGAGCGGTAGTAGAGCACCGCAAAGAATGCAGTCGCAGCAGTAATGCCTGGCAAATAGCACCAGCGGACAGACAGTATCCGCCGTGCTGGGTCGTCAAGAAGAAGCATCACGGTGCTGAGATCAGTGAGTTCGACCGGGCTAAGCTCCCATCTACACGAAGTATGGACGGCCCCACTTGGTTTCGCGGTACAGTACGAGCCATTGACTCTCGCCACTCGATGATCGAGTCTCGCGGTTCAATCTACACTCGTGACGCCTTCATGGGAGAACATACTCACTCGGAAATACAGGCGAGACAACTTTTGCAGTGGCCACGGAATGACAACAGCATCACCTACGCCGTGTCGGCTCAAGTCACGCTAGGTTGTCGACTGGATGAGGCGATGACGATGCTGTTCAGCCGGGACACCATGCAGTTTGATGCCAGTATGGCCTCGCTCTTTGGTGCCAGGAAGTACAAGAGCGCAGACTTGTTGGTTTCGCGCGAGTTTCACAAGAATCTACAGACTGCTCTGGTGATGGAATACGGAGACGACAGCCCCACTTGCTGGGAAGATGAAGACTTGAACGATCTCTCTCAACCAGGTTGGGTTGCACTACAATCTGTGGTTCTTCGCTCTCGGCGATCACTGAATCCGATGTCAGCAGCCAAGCACACCAGTCGCCGTCAGCGACTCTGTTTCGCTGCGTACTCACAGTACTGCCCCGATACGAACGAAGCTTTCTACACCATGAAGACTCTTCCCAAGCCCATGCACGACAAATTCACACGCCGCAGAAATGAACGCGCCTCGGAACAGGCAATTCGGGGTGGCATGGATCATATCGCCGCTGGGTATCACGTTTCGAGCTCGTACAGTGACTTGAGTGGACACCAGACGCGAGTTGTTATGATTGCGTACGTTTCTAGTCCCCCGACATCGACCGATGTCCCCACTAGCGCATCACGAGCAAGACCCAGGTTTTGGGACCAGGTGCATCCTGGTGGTTCTATCCGGCACTATGCACCTCCGACAGCAAACGCTGAGGCCAAGTACGTTGTGAACCTACTGGCCGCTGCGACGACATCGTTTGAGCAACTCGTGCGCCGTCGCCGTTTGGGGTACCAACCGTTCTTGCACGTTCCTGTGAATCGCGAGGCAGAGCAAGGCAACAGGTGCTCCGTGTGCCTAAAGACGTTCGGGTTGCTTCGTCCTCAACGATTCTGCCAACTCTGCGCCAAACGAGTATGCCGTGAATGCTCGAGAAAGTTTGATGTGGAGCCTATAGCGCGCCGAGTACGCCGCAATCGAATTTGTTTTGCCTGCGTGGCCAACGTGGATGCTAGCGTGTTCCAACAAGGAAACCCGCTACTCCATGCAACGTTTCCTAGAGTTTCGACTGCAGCAACGACTGGAACTAGAAACGACGCGGACGATCGAGAGGATGAGGTTGACACATACGGCACGAAGATATCCACCGCCTTTTACGACATCTTACTCAAACCCAGCAACACCACTCACAATTCCCACTCAACGGACACAGCAACAGCTTCGCAGACGGTATACGAGGCGCAAATGCACCGATTGGACCGCAGTAGCAGCGCAGCTACAGCATCGGCGTCATTCTCGTCGACATCTGGACGACAACTGGCTGACGCATTGTTCTCGAGTGACCCATTGACACGGGCACGAGCGCTGGAGATCGTTCGTCAAGTGGTGAAGCAAGTGACATCCAGCTCGGCACCAACGAGCTCGACTTCAACATCGTCGTCAACGTCAACGTTCAACTCGTCAGTTCCAGTGTTTCACCCGCAGCACCCGGACAAGAAGATGGTGGACAAGTATCTGGAGGCACGTCTACATCTGTCAAATATTTCACTGAGTGGAGACCCCACTGCAGCTGAAAACAACATCCCTCGAAGGCAGTCAAGCTCGCTCTACAATCTTGAAGAAGTGACACAGCGTCGGCGACGAAGCACCAGCGGCCAGTGCTTCTCGTCAGTGAAGTTGGACATGAACTCAAGACCTTCAGTTGTGCCTCGACCCTGGACCACAACAGCGAACCTAGAGACGGAGCTGGACTTGGATGACGACCTGGATTCTGCAGCTCTGGACTCGATCTGCGAAGTCGCTGCCATTCGCATGCGCTGCTCGATAGCGTACATTGTAGCTCTCAACAGTTCTCACAGCTCGCAAACTCAACGAATTGTGGGATTTTCTGGTACTCCACGTCCGTGGACCGAAGAGGTGACAGTTTGTCCGTTCCCTCTCGTAGCGAACGGCAAACCGTTCGTGATCAAAGATCCCATGCGTGACCCTCAACTGCGTCATCTGCGACTTGTTCGAGACATCGGCGTTCGGTTCTTCGCCGGGTTCCCCATCAAGTCACCCGATGGCTCCGTCGTCGCTTGTCTGTGCACAGTAGACGACAAAGCCCGCGAGAAGATCTCATTGGAAGACCTTAAAGCCATGCACGCATTGTCCAAGCTCGCCTCCGATCTGTTCGAGGAGGAGGTCAACCCTTTCACTCCACGCAGCATGCTACGTCATTGTCAATGACTCATTGATGACTCACTTCAGCTACCACTTCAACATCATGCTACTTTGCAGTTACTTACACCACTTAACAGCTACTTTCAACACACCCTTCAATAATCAGTTCAGTTCCCATTCCGCACCCTACAAGACGACCATGCGGATGCGTCTAATTACTCGGCTTACGCGTGGGCCTGTGCGCTCGAAGATGGCGCCAACATCAGCGGTAGAGAACGTGCATGTTCCTAAGTCGAAAGGGACGGCGTATGGCAATGGAACGGCCTGGGTGGGCGTTGTGACAACAGTGGCAGCATTGGGTGTAGCTATGTTAATGTCTCGGGACACACCCAGTAGCGACGTCGAGTGCGGGTCGAGCGGTGATGCCTGGTGGGCGAACTCTAAACTGGAGCAGAGAGGACACTACACACTGCTGAAAGAGCTCGGTCGAGGAGGTTCGAAGGATTTTCTGCTGGAAAGTAAAGTATTAGAAGTGTTGGAAACTAAAGAGCTTGCTATTCAAAGGGTTCTCGGTTGTTCGTCTTGCAATTGACATGCAGACTGAACAGGTGGGTAATTGTTATGGTGTGTGAAGGAACTTTGACGTTGTTGACGATTTGAATTTTGATTGACTTTGGTAGATGCTGGCAGCAAAGATTTTTGATCCGAAGAACTCGTCGATGGAGACGATTCAGGCTGAGGTACTTGCTACTGCATGGAGTTGTGAAATCATTCGTGGTTGAATGGGGTTATTACCGGCTTGTTTACTAGATCGATATTCTGCGGCACCTTGGTGCACACCCGAACATTGTGTCGCTGCACGACGTACTTTATCTCAAGAACGAAACTATAATGCTGACGGATCTAGTTGAAGGAGGAGAGCTTTTTGACTATATCGTCGATATGGTGGGGACTGATATACTGACGAAAGCATCCCTACCAATGAGCTGACCAGCGGCATTTGTTTTATGACACTACTACACAACAGGGATCTGTTTCTGAACAAGATGCTGCTCATCTGCTACATGATGTCTGTCAAGCACTTGACTACGTGCATGCTCGAGGTGTCTGGTGGGTTCTCATGCTTGACAAATGACGTTGTACCGTATTTTCATAGGTTTTACATTTCATACAGTCATCGCGATCTAAAACCCGAGAATGTCTTGCTGTCAGATCGATCCGCCAAGGCAAACATCAAAGTAGCGGTAAGAAAGACTCACTGTCGTTATCGTGCTGGCAAGTCATTGATGCTATGCTTTTGGCTTTCTATCTGTGTTTTCAACGCATACAGGACTTTGGATTAAGTCGGCGACAACGCCAGGGAGAGCAAATTGTCGAGAAGTTCCCAAATGGAACTGTGTAAGTATAAATGAATCAGCAAGCAATAGCGGTGGATCGTAACAACTAACTTTTGTATCAATGTAGTGCGTATTGGGCACCTGAAATCATCACACGACAACCTCAGGATTTCAGTGTTGACATGTGGGCATTCGGAGTGCTGGTAAGAACCGAAAATACTGGTATCAATTGCTTCAGTGTACCAACTGAGGTATTCAATGTGTTCTGCTCCAGGCTTACATTACCCTCACAGGAGTACACCCGTTCGATCCACGAGGTGACAAGTCCGATGCTGAGATTGTGAAGGAGATCGCACAAGGACACTACGACGGTGCGTTCGATTGTTCACTACTTGCATTTGAATGAAACCCACATATATTTGGCTATGAATACTGATGTACAGTGGATAACAAATGGTACAAGAACCTCTCGCCAGATGCAAAAAACTTCTTGACGCAGCTACTAGATTCCAATCCATCGAAACGCTTGACAGCCAAGCAAGCACTGCAGCATTCGTGGCTCAGCGGTATCACTACACCTGCAGATCCCCTGGACAGCGGCCATAGTCAACGACTACAATCGTATCAGCGCTTGCAACAGCTTCGAGCTAACATTTTGGCAGTTGTCATGGGTGTGCAACATGCAAAGCTTGGTAAGACTTCCGGTGCTGGTGAAAGACACCTCTCGTCACACCGGACATCAACGGTGAATATGGACATGTTCAAGGAGACGTTTGCTCTCTTCGACAAAGACGAATCTGGCTGCATCGATCGGGATGAGCTAAAAGGCATGCTATTAGCACTGGGACAACAACTTTCAAGGTTTGCTTAACTCTTTACCTTTCTGGGTACTTTTGGCAATCTGTGGAAACTCACTGATGCAAAACGATGGTGGTTCTAGCTCGGAGATTGACGAGATCATGCGACAAGCAGACACTGATGGCGATGGCAAGATTTCATTTACTGAGTTCGTGAGTATGATGAATCAACGACTATTCCGTCGGTACGAACACATCATTGGTTACTCGTTCAGACAATCATATTAAGGCCTGCTCAAATTGTAGGGGGGATCTGACGACTGGAGATCTCAAGGCAGCTTTTGATGTACGTATGGAAAGTCAGCCTAGAATCTGTAATGCCTCTCAAACTGATGTGGCGTGCTCCCTTTGCCCAGACCTTCGATGTAAACCACGACGGGTTCATTACCAGCAGCGAGCTTAAGCACATCCTTCATGTTCTCGGCAACAAGCACATTAACAATGAGGAAAGCTGCAAGATTATTCAGGCAGCAGACAAGAACGAGGACGGGAAGATTGACTACGACGAGTTCTGCGCCTTGATGCAGCAGCAATCGAAGAGCTAGCATGTTGCTGAGTGCACCGTTTCAAAGTCTGCAGGAGGTTACAAGTTGAAAGATTCAAATTGTTGTGGTGACTACGAAGTGACAAGTTCTCGTGCTAACATCGTCAACTTTGTACTTGATTTCCTGGGGTAAGAGGATGAAAGAAGCGAAACGCACCGGCAGAAATGGGTGACAAGGTATCGCTGACCGGTGGACAGGTCTCAACAAATTGTACAAGTTGAAGTTGCGCTGGTATTATGACATGTGAATACGAAGAAGTGATTGGTGGCATCGAGATTTCTGTGACGTGGCAGTGCCTTCCAACAAAAAGTGCGCATTACTCAAGAGGGGACGTTTGTCCCCAAGAATTTGCTGCTACATTCATTGGACGACTTTGGAGCAGATAGATTGCAAGCTTCCAGCAGTTTCCGATACAACACGTTATTTTCCGAGATCGTTGATCTGTCGAAATGTCGCCGAGCACGTATATCTAATAGGCGGAGGCAAATAGCCATCCATGCGGTTAGACGTAGACTCGATACTTCGTGACCGCCATGCGATACCAGCCATATGCTTAGCTGGTGCTGTGCCAAACAGTGGAGCACAACGACAGTTTATAATGAATTTTCACTCAAAAAGTTTCAGAACGAAACCCTCGAAAGACTATAATATACGATATTCGTGACTATCATGAACTGAAGTCGAATAATGTATTCACGACTTGGATCAGATCATTCTTTATTTCTGATATACTCGAATAAAAAGGTATCGACTTTTGGCATTTTGCGGAGTTTCGACTATCTTTTCAGCAAAGGGACGACAACCTCAATACTGAACGCAAGTCGTCCCCACAATTCGTTACACCGCGGCAGCAGAAGATGGAGACGTCGGCTAGTGCTGCGGAGAGCGCGTCGCCCCACGCCACTGGAGAACCTACGACTGTATCGACGAGTCCATCCACCCCCACTGAGAGTGACGTGGCCGAGGTGGAGAAGGAGAAATGCCCTGTAGCGGAGCAACAGGAGCTCCACAAGCCTCATGAGGACGGCGCTGAGTCGGACAAGGCGCGAACTGATAGCGACGACGAGGACGAAGAGCCGCTGCACAAAGAAGTGGTGAAGACTGTGCAGGAAGTTGTGGAGGCGCCGACGACGCCTGTTGAACAGAGTGCGGGACCTACAACTCCTGCAGAGGAATACACAGAACCTGCTACTCCTGTAGAGGATCATCAAGAGCCGACGACACCTGTGGATCTGCCACCAGAACAGAATTTTGAGGAAGCTGGTTTTCAAGAGCAGGACGTGTCATCTCCTGTAGCTGGGTCTGTTGCAATTGATGATGTGGAGAAAGTGGAGGTACATGTTCGTGAAGTAGAACTTAAAGGTACAGGAAGTGGAGATTCAGGAAGCATGAAGTGGAGTTGGTGATCCCGTCACCGAAACGACCTGCTCCATTGAATTTAGTGCATCATGATATTGACGATGAAGCCAGCGACAGTGATGAGGCAGAAGGAGCTACAGGTGAAGATGATGAGGAAGGCGCTGACCTGGGAACGCCGCTAGGTTATGGTGGTGCCGCTGACTTTGGTGAGGGCCAAGACGAACTCGCGTCGCATCGCTTCTTGGGTCCAAGTGTCGCCTCAGATCCATCTTCTGTTCGTGCGCTGCACAGTTTGCGTCGTGTAGCTCTTCATGACAAACCGCCTCGTTTCGTTAGCGAGGCTCCAGTGGTAGCAGCAAGTTCGGGTAGCTTGACGAGCAGTGGTGAGTCTTCTGGACGGAATTCCTCGAGTGCAAGTGCGATTCACGCGCCAGATTCCAAAACGGGATTGCGCTCACAATCCGAGGCTGACTTTGTAGAGCATCCACTCAACACGTACACGTTGACGTTTACTGAACCAGTGCTGGGCTTCAATACGAACGTTGTTGTGTCGTTGGAAAACGAACTGCTAGTCGAGGTCTGGAGTGTGGAGAAGGACAGCCCTGCGCAGCGTGGTGGTGTGGTAGTGGGAGACTATTTGATCAGCGTGAATGGACAGCACATTGAGCCACACATGACGAAGGAGCAGGTTTTCGAGATCATACAAACATCCACCGTTCCACGTACGCTCGTTTTTCAGCGCGACTTGCACGACAAGGATGGCACGCAATCCAAGAGTCTGCCTGACAAGAAGCAGTCGCCTACGAAGCCTCTGATGGGTCGTCTTGGAGCAGCAATGAGCCAAGGAGCGTCAATCATTGGTTCCAAATGGAAACGCAAGAAAACCATCGTGCATCCGAACTCGTTCTGTGATGGCTGCGGCATGGACCCGATCTTAGGTGCACTCTGGACTTGCAGTGTATGCTCAAATTACAACCTATGCAGCGAGTGCTATGACTTGGGTACTCACGGTATGGAAAACTCGGAGCAGATGCAGGCGCTGAGCGAGGCCATCGTGCAGTATAAACTACAGAAGAAGTGCAAGCAGTTCACACAAGAGTTCCTCTTGTCACTACGCCGAGATATTTGCAAGGGACGACCCGATAAATTCGAGTATTTGGGCGAGTGGATTGCCAACATTGTAGTGGGTACTGCAGCGGCGAAGATCACAGTGCGCGGCATCGAAATCCCATCACTTCCACCCACAGCTCGTCAGCGATTCGTGTCATACTTGATGCCGCTGGTGTCTAACAGAACAGACATTGAGGTGAACATTGAATGGTTACCGGATGATACAGATCAATTTAACGCTGCTAGTCGAGCAAGCGTAGATCGAATGAGTGCCGGTGCGTATGGCAGCGGTGACGAAGAGGAGCACGATGGTCCCATCGAGAACTTAGAGAAGCTGCGCATTTGGATCTCCGACAAGAAGACGCGCACCACTTCCCCGTTTGCGTGAGAGACCGATGAGGTATTGCATGTGGTGATGTGGGAAGCAAAGCAATAAGGCGAGCGAGTCAAAGCGTTTCGTGTGGGACAAAACCAAGCAGGCATCTCGCAACTTCAGTCATTTATCAAGGCGTGCCTACCTAGCGAACGTGACACTCCACCAATTAGTTAGAGAGCCTTGAAGGGCTTCAGTATCCGATTTCAATTAGCTGCACAAAGCAGCCATTGCTTTATCGCTTCAACTTGTATGTAGCCAAGTGTTTTTAAATTTTTAAAAGAATAGTCAAGCAACGTTTCAATTTTTTGACATTAAAATTCTAAGCCTCTGTAAATAAATATCGATTATTACAGGTCCCATATCGATGTGTGGTAGCAAAGAGACCTTGTATTCAACTCAGCGGACACGATGCTGGCCTCGCTACGCTCGCAGATGGGCGCGCTGACGCTCCGCCCAGCCGCCGGTAGTGCGTTCATGGGCCGTATAGCTCGGGCGACATTGTCCACGACCGCTGTGGAGAGCGAGACCGCCTCGGACGATGACACGGCTGCATTCCTGAACTCCACGTCCCCCGCCGAGCCTCGCACCGTCAAGACTGTGAAGCGCGCAATCCGTGCCAGTCCCCGCAAACTCACGTACCTGGCACAGCAGATCCGTGGACTTTCGGCTAATGAAGCGATCCTGCAGATGAAGTTCTCACCCAAGCGCAAGGCCGAGATCTTCAAGAAGACTGTGCAGAATGCCATTAACCTTGCTGACATCAAGTACCAGATTGAACCGGAGAACCTCATGGTGTCCGAGTGCTTCGTGAACAAGGGTACCTACCTCAAGCGTCTGCGAATCATGGGTCGAGGTGTGTAGGCTTCAGTCTTTTACTGGGAGAAGAATGGGATGACTAATTTTTGCTTTACAGGACGTTCCGGTGTGATGCACCACCCATACACGCATCTGACGGTAATTCTGCGCGAGTTCGACCCGTCCAAGAAGTCTCTGACCCGTTATTCGTCCAAGAAGAACGCCAAGAAGCAGTTGGAGCAGGAGACGACTGCCGAGGAATAGATGCAGAACACAAAGGCCGACAGACGTGCATACATCATACAAGTTCAAAGGATGCGAGTCGTTCGGAGCGTTCGTGCAGTCGCTGCTGCTGACGACGACTGTGGACATCTCCACGTAGACAACTACGACTTTTTGATGACCCTAATGACGAATGCACTGCTATTTTTCGTAAACAATGGCTCGTTCCTCAACAATGTTGTCGCTCACGGTACTCTTGGGTTGATTTTTCCTACCCGTTTCGATTACGAAACACCATCAGCCAGTCACAATGTAAGTACAGGTCTACGTGGCAAAAGTCACAATAGCGTCACTTGAATTCACTATTCCGCTTTCGTAAATTTCTGCTAACAACTCGAACTATTTCGTCTGTCACAGTACCCCTTGGATATCCTCACTTTTCTCCTCACTTCATCTCTCGCTATCGAGTCGCCACCCCAGAGTTCTAATTAAAATGAAGTGGTCGGAACAGCTCGGCGCCAAGCTCCAGACGAAGGACGGTCTCCAAGACACGGACTACAAGCTGGCCGGCAAGAAGGTGGTGGGCTTCTACTTCAGTGCGCACTGGTGCCCGCCGTGCCGCCAGTTCACGCCCTTCTTGAGCGCCGTGTACGACGACATGGTCGAGGAGCACCCGGAGTTCGAGCTCATCTTCATCTCGTCGGACCGTGACCCGTCGCAGTACACTGAGTACTTCGGGGAGATGCCGTTCTTGGCTCTTCCCTTCGAGGAGCGCGCGGCTAACCAGGCCATGAGCACCAAGTTCGGCGTCACGGGTATCCCGATGCTCGTCTTTGTGAACAGTGAAGGCGATGTCATCACCTTGGACGGCCGCACTGTCGTTGCCAACTCGCGCGGCGACGTGGAGAAGCTCTGGGAGCAGCTCACCAAGTAAACAAGTCTCTACTTTGTCACCTTTGACACGGAAGTTTCTTCTCTTTTCTGAGTCATGAGGAAGAATATGAGGTTTCATTTGATTTAGTACGTTGTTAAGGTGGCATTTTTTTGTTGTTGTCGTCTATCTAGTTTGTTGGGAGCGTCGAAGACTTCGGAGGAGAGAGAGTTTGGAGGCGACAGATACAGTGTCAGGCAACCCATATTCTTGTGTAGTTGAGTAGTGCATGAAGGGAGCTTTAGAGGGATCACTGGAGAGATCTGGGTAGTGGCTGATCCCGGCACCGCCGCGCAGAGTCATTACACGACGAGATTTACCCGATGAAGGTTCCGGGAATAAGCCATGCAGGACAGCACTCGTCTGGAAGAATTGGTCTCGCAGGCGTAGTTGTCGACGTGCATGTTGGAAAGTGGATGATGCTCGCGCTTGACCTGCCTCGTGAGTTGTCTCCAGCACGGCTAGACGACTCCAGTTGGCATCGGGGTCTAGTAGCTGCGAGATCCGAGCATCCAGGACTTGAAGTAGTCGAGTCATCTCTTCTGCAACACATGAAAAGCTTACCGGATACTGCAACCGAACTAGCGTCTCAACGTCTACACGGAGTGCGAGTAGTAAGAGCGGCACGAGCACTGATAGCTGTGGTCGAGGAGTCGAACGTTGCTTGCGCTCTATCTTAGCTCGAAGCATGGCAAAACGCTGAGCAACAGCGACAAAAAGTACGTCTTGTTCGTGGGAGTTGCGTCTCTTCTCCACTGGGTGAATTAGCGTGAGGAAGAGATATCGTACTGTGTTCTGGACGAGTTCTATCATTGCTGAACTTTGTAGAGCATCATACAGCACCGTTCGTGTGTCTTCGTCGCCTTCGGGCACCCCTAGAGATACCAACGGCAGCGTAAGGTAAAACTCGTTGTGTAGATCCGACACCGTTTCTGCGCTTGCGATCGGTGACACCTGACGTTCGTCTACAGATTTGTGTCGTCGCTGCGTCTCCCACCTGAGTAGAGCTGTCGGTGAGTCAGGTACAGGACCTAGCTGCTCGACTTGGTTGGGCGACAACGAGTCTTCCAAGTCTGTGTTAATCTCCAAGTGTGCTCCATAGAGCTGCAACACGTCCATTTCTGGTGGTGGCGTGGCAAGCTTGAACGGAAGTAAGAATTTACGCTTCATGTCGTCGAAGGTGAAGCACACGGTCCCAAGTTGAAATATATGGCGGGTCTGCTGGCCACGAAGTTGTCGTCTCGGAGACAACCGTGCTGGTACTGGAGCTACATCTGTCTCGTTCTTTGCCACACCAGCTTCTCCGGTCTGGATAAGTGACTTGGGACTTAAATCAATTGCCAACACATCGGCTAATGACCCGCGCGATTTCCAGGCGGCCGAGACGGCACATTTCTCCACGGGCAAATGTTGCAGCACCATTGCAATATTCTCTGGGGTAGAGTTGGCTCCAATTTGTTGCAAGTAGCGGATGGCGAACTCGTCTTTGACTGCTTGAGTCAATCGTGGAGGTAATGCAGCCGGTGTTTGTTGCGGTTTAAGCGGGATCGAAACATGCAATGCCTGAACTGCAGTAGGTGCATCAACGTTGTTTTGCTGGGGAGAAGCAGCGAGTCGAGGTCGTGCTGGAGGCACAGGGCGCATGGTCATCTGACCAAGAGAAAAGCACCACGATGTTGAAGTGCTTCAACTTGAAATAACCTTCCTTTTCATTGGCAGAAAATCGTATAAACAATATGATTAGTGGATAGTCTCTTATTTGAATTTTGAATTGTTCATGGAATTTGTATGTGGCATCTCCCGCGCTGGCTCCAGTTAAGAAAACATCGAAAGGTGCAGCAGGTTGCTCCGACAGGATGGCGCCTACGAAGCGCCCCGTGTACGAGGAAGACCCAGACGCACTGTACCGCGGCGTACCCGCACCTGTGCCTAGGATTCGCCCCATTTCGTCCACTGCTCGTCTCTTGAGACCCACGAAGGCCTCAGTAGCTGCGTCAAGGAAGAAAGCACTGACTGGTAAGGACAAGGAACTGGCAGAAGCGCATGAACTAGCGCGTAAACGACGTCGCCTGGCTCGAGTGGCGAAGGAGAGCGGACGTCTGACGATCCCGCAATCGCCGAAGTTCAATAAGTTGAAGAAGTCCACGGCCCGATCTCGTGCAGACATGTTGACGAGAACCTCCCGTGAGTTGCTGGAGATTGCAGCTATCCGCAAGCGGGTGCAGGCCCAGAAACGAAAGACGCAAAAGTATCACGATGCTACGACCAATGGAGCTGTGCCAGGCAGGAGTGAGAAGTTGTCTAGAACTCTTTCGGCTAATGGAGGCGTGGGCGTCCCTGTAGTTCGACGTCCGAAGCTCACGACCCCTGTGGGTTTCGAGTTTGAAATTGATAAACGTGCAGCGGCGGCAGAGGCTCGTAAGAGCTTAAAGAGGAAGAGTGTGGCAGTGACGATGGAGGAGGAGGCGACGGAAGAGGTTAAGGCTATTGTGAACGAGCCGCCGCTTAAACAGCGTCGAAAGTCGGCAGCAGCGTGAGGATGTGGTCGAGAACTGTGCGGTTTGCGTTGCGACGTCTAATGATTTAATGCCATTTTATTTCTGCTAGCTTTGACAGAGCTGTTGACTCAGCATCGCCTTCAGCCACCACGACTGAGCTAACTCCGTCACAGAAACTGGTAAGCGCTGGCATCCGACATTCCATAACGCTGGTATTGAGACAAATGAAGTCGGCCGCAGCGTGACAAATCCTGTCCTTGTCGTCTGATGCTCAGCGCTCCACCAAGGAGTCCGCGGTCGCACCGAATGGTTTTCTCCAGGCAGACGGCTCAGGTGGACAGCCCCGCGGTCGGAAAGTCGCAACTGCAGCCAACCGGCCAGTCCTGAATACGGTCTTGGAGCTAATTCGTCGCCGAACGCCCTCGAACGTGGTCGCCATGGGCATTTCTTACCTCAAGGCGATCTTCACGGAAGATATGCCCGCCACAGCATCACAACGCCACAGCTCTGCAGCGACTTGATCTCTCTTGCTACTTCTGCGGGAGCAGCTTGCTAGAAGCTGCGCGCCACCCCCACCTCGTGGCCTCCACCGCGCGGGCAGCACGTCCTCGCCTCCGCGCTCGAGCTCCGTCTCGGCTCCTGTCGCACGCAGCCATGACCTCCGACACAAGAGCGACACCCAGCGTTCCGCCGCCGCATTGCGAAAATTGCGGGCCCACAAAAAAAGATTTGTCCCGAGGGGATGGGCACGCGGGTGAAGAGACTGCGAACGCCTGTACCGTAATTATTTCCGGCACACACATACGAGTAGGGCCCCAACTGCCCACGAACGCGGACGAAAGTTCGCTGGGAGTCCAGAAGTCTCGACGGTCACACGAGCCTTCACGCTGATCTCGGCGTCTTTGCGATGGTAGGCTCGCGGCGAGAGCCTCGCGAGAGCGCGCTGTCAGCTCGCTGGTGTCTGCAATGCTCGCTCAGTTGCATCGGCAGCCAGATCCACACGAGCAGGAATCCACCTAAAAAATGCATCGCTACAAGAGACTCGTTCACCGACGGGCTCCCTGCCTCATCACGCGGAAGGAAGCATGCAAACTGGTGTCGCATACACAACGCTCGACGAGCAAAACTCTGCTGGACTAAAGCCTTGCGCGAAGGGCGGAAAAAGAAGAGCCTGCGAAAGGAATGCGCGCGAAGGAAGACACGGCGTCACATTCGCAGGCCGAGCACTGCCGTTGGTCAAGCGCGCTGTTAAAAACAGAAATTGCTCACGGCTTCAACGCCCCAAAAAACCATTTAGTCCGGGTTTGGTCGGATCTTTTTCTGGCGAGTAGCACCGCCAATGCAAACCCCTGCTTCGGCATGGAGGTGTCGCATGTATTCCCGTGCAGAGGTTGAAGAAGTAATTTAATTATCTTACCGAATGTGCCGCCATTTTGCGCCACCGTGACGGTGCCGCTGCGCTGACCTCGCCCAGTTGGTTTTCAGGGATTGGTTGTGGTATGGTGGAGCTCCTTGCATTTCCAAGGCTATCGCAGTCGCAACAAACTGTTTGGCGCATGGCGCGCCAAAGACTACATATGCGATAAGACAGCGGGTCGCTCCAAATGCTGCTGTCTGTGCGATGAGCTAGCGAAACTCAGCCGGAGGCAATCATCGCGAGCCAAGCTTTCCGACGTCTGCGCTGTAGTGGCGAAGAGGCCTGGATCTTCCGTACGTCTAGAGTTCCCAAGTCGGAGCAAACATACGCGTACGAGGAACTACGACGCGAAAGTATTCAGGTCGGAGCCTTTACACCAATACTCATTCAGCCGCAGTGCGACGCACATACTTCAGTTACTCTTTGAGCGGAGAACGTGCCGAAATGCATGACATCTCCGCAAGCGTTTTGCCGCTTCGTTTAGTGCGGCAGTGCAAATTTTACCACGCCGAATTACAGCACGCACCTCTCTGACCTTACCATGGCTGGATAGCCTAGAATGAGCCGCAACTAGTCCGCGGCGTTTTTGTATTTCGCCTGGTGCCGCGACTACTGCGCGCCGCAGGTGCTTTTCACTATTCAAGTCGCCGAGCATCGCACATGCTCGCGTCGACCAGCTGCCGGTCGCAGCCTGCGGACATGTCAGTTCTCACACCTCGCCAAATACTATGCGCGCATAAATTACCGACCGATAATTTTAGTGCTCGTGAGATACCGCGCTCACTGTACCGGAACTGAACAGACGAGCCGGCGGGATGCCCAGCTGCTATTGGTCAATTTTTTCATCGAGGACCGCTCTGAGCCATAAATTACCCCTACCCGCTCTCGAAAGCGCCCATCCCCTCGTTTTCGCACGCAGAAGAGACACCGTGTCAAGACTTAAAAAAATGACCAGATTGCTCCGCCTAATCACATCAATCAGGTCGCAGTTCGCTTCACTTCCGAATTTTGCTTGAGCCGCGCACTCCGCAGCACCACCGCAGTAACCATTGCAGCGACCACCGCCATGATCATGATGCCCGCCAGCACGCACGGAGGCAGTTTAATCGTCCCGGCAGCTCCCGCTACGCCGGTGACCCGCGGACTTTGGTCCGAGCAGGAGCACGAACAGTTTCTGCAAGCGATGAAGATGTTCCCAACGGGCCCGTGGCGCTCGATCGCTGCCGTTATCGGCACGCGCTCGATCAAGCAGGTGCAGACGCATGCGCAGAAGTACCAGCAAAAGATCAATCGCCGACGACGTGGTCTTCGCAAACAGAAGAAGAAATTTGTGCGCCCCGAGCACCGTGTGGATGCACACGCCACTGGCTGCATCCAGCGCGTAAAGAACTTTACAGTCCAGGGATCACCCCGTTCACCTTCGGCTTTTCCCGTTGGAGCCATGTCTCCACTCAGCTGCGGCTTCGGACAGCTACTAACGGGCGGATGCAGCCCTGTGGCAAGCGATGCCGGCAGCAGCAGCTCCAGCTTTGCTGCTATGGACCTTGATGTTGATGTGAAACCTCTGTTCCTGGACTTGGATCCGCTGCCGTACGTGACCGGAGTAACTTACGACGAGGTCTTGGCCGATGATGCCTACCGACAAGACGTGCAGGAATCCATCGACCTGCTTCTTGCCTAATTTATTGCGCCAATGTGGCAATCCGTAACACCTCAAGAGAAGTCCTGCTCGGAGGAGCGAACCGAATGCAGAGATAATATCATTTATACGCTTTTCCCCCTTGAATCGCGTTCAATGCTTGTTTGTGATCCATGAGCTGCCTACAAGGGGAAGACGCGATCCTTCAGCGGTCATTGAAGTAAGTGCTTTAACTTCGATTGCATGCTTTTGACGCGACAGTTAGGATCAGTTTCGAGCGGACAAGACCATGCTTTCGGTGCCCGATCTAATGACCTAGAGCATTTTGGTCTGGTAAGCATCATAACAACTGAATTTTGTGATTTGTGTATTTTGTGAGACCAAAAGTTGACTTGACCAGCTTACCACGATGTGATGGAACTCTTGCTCTACGTTGAGTCAACGCTGAGCAAGCGTGATGATTTTCGGTACTAAAGGCTGTACGATCATTGCTAGAGCCTGCATGCCTGCAAAGTGAGGCGAGCGGATTAATGACTAGCACCGATACCGCGATCACATCGTGCCGTACACAACTCTTGACTTGCCTAGGTTGAAGCGAAAACGCTTATCAAACTACTCACATCACCGATTTACTTCAAAACGAAGCATGAAATACACTACACGCTATTTTTGTAGTAGGTTTTCTTGTTTACTACGTTTAATATATGGGAGTGCGTTCGTGGATGCCGTAATTCTCTCTTCCGTTGTTATCCCGCCAGTGTATAAATCGATTTCTGGTAAGGCCGAAACTCCACCGAACGCAAAACTAACTTTATTTGTGTTTCTGGTACTTGATTTACCAGAAACTACGTGATCGATAGTGGCTAAAACCCTGTGGTTATCACACTGACTACTACGTCTTTCGTAGCACTCACCAGTCAACACGCTGTAGTTGTTAGTGGCACAAGACTACGCTCGTATCGCTGTCAACAAAATGGAGCAACTTGCTGACCCCCCCAGTACCGAAATAAAATTGTCGTGGATACATAATTGAGTCAAGTCGGACGCTGCGTGTCCATGCAGCGGTGCACTGTCGGAATTTTTGATAACGCTGGGCGGAACGTCCGTGGGAGTCCCGCGCGGAAATAGTCATTGCCTACGCATATTCAACGCTCTGGTGAACGGTGGTCTAGTACACGATGCTCTAGTACACGGTGCTGTGTACGTAATAGTAGTATGAGCAATTGTGTGCGCAAACCAAGGCGATCGCTCAGGGGCGTGTGGATGGAGATTGCGCCGACGTCTCAGTGGAAGAGATCGAGTCGATGTTTGGGGATTGAGAAGCAGCTCATGTAGATCACTGGTAAGTACGGGTTGGTGATTCATCACCCAAGCTGACTTTGATGTTTCTGAGGCGATTGGGTTGGTAGGATGGATACCACCGAAGCAATTGTTCAAGCTTTCGGCAAAATGGGCGTAGGGGTCGTATGCCATGCTATCTGCACGAACGCGTAATGCAGGTTACTGGTAGCGAAAACGAAGTTCCAAATGGACTTCCCACCGAGGAGCTACTACTCGGACGAGTGGCGATAGAGCGTGACGGTAGAGCGAAAAAGGCTGTGCTGCACAACACGCAGTCGGGTTGTGAGGACCATGGAGCGCCAGTCGTTCCTAACCCGTGTTCTCTGACGCCGAGCTGAAGCGGGCGTAGACTCGCCGTGCGAGTTGAATCTGATGAAGCTTCAATGGAGTAGCAACTGCAAACGAACTGCTGCTTGCAGCAATTCGTTCGTTGCGATTTGACTCGATGGACGACCGGCTCTCGAGGCCGAGATTCATTTCATTCAACACAAATGTGCTATCAATGCTCTGATATTGGTGAACACGACCAGGCTCCCCAAACGTAAACACGCTACATGTATGTAGGTGAGATTAACTCGTCCAAGGAAAGCAGCAGCCAAGGCGAGCAAAGGGTAAATCCAAAATAGCAAAGCTGTCCATCATACTCCATTTCCAATTGTTGACAGTGCTGGTATCGCTGTTAAACCTACGAATCGCCTGCGATCGCCGCCAAGCCGAAGCTGACAAGTAAATCCTGGTCACACAACATGCGACCAGGCTACGCCACGCATCGCGTGATAGGATGCAGCAGGCTAATCATTTGATTGGCACATCGCTGTGATGACCGTCGGATGCTCTTCGACCTTGTCCTCCTCGACGATGAGGATAGATCTCGCGTTACATGTTGCTACCTCTAGATCCTGCCACCTATATGCCGGATGTGCAGTCGATGTTGTTGAGGTCTTCAGCTTGAAGAGCTACATGTATTTCTCGACGTTCCCATCGACCATGATTGAGAAATCGGCGCGTCGCTACGTATGTGCTGTGCATGCATCGCGCCACATTGTTATTTAACTATTGATGCGTGCCAGTTCCTTAGCTAGACGAGCTTGAAGGCATTTGGCTTGCAGGAACGAATGTTTTGTCTCTACGCGTCGTATTGCCATGACAGTGGTGGCACTTCATTGCGCCAGCGAGTGCTCGTTTGAACTTGGCCGCCTGAACGAAGTGAGCGCACAAGCAGGAGTATGACGAAGATGAAGACCAGCACGCGAGTTTGCCTCATCTCGACAGCACTGCAAGCAAATGACGCCCTGGTCTGCGAGCGGAATCACTGTTGTCGAAGGATTAAGCGGTGCTGTTGGGTCGGGAGGCAACTCGGATTCTGTCGCCGAAGCTGCTCTGTCGACCCAGCAGCCTCCACCGATAAGGCTTGTATTGCAAAAGCTCTTTATGATATAAATATAAAGTCACACCTCTTAGAACCAGAGGTGTGCTTGACCACGGATACCTCACCAATATGACGGGTTGATCCCATCGCTACTGCACTATAGCAACTAAGGGCACTCAGAAGCAGGAATTATATCGACAAGTAGTCGATCAGGAAGTCTAGTGACTCGCTCACGGTGGGGATGTGGACAGGATCCAGATCAATGTCATCACCAAAATCCAGGAATGGCAGCGGCAAAAAGTCATCGGTTTTCATCTCCACATCCGTTCCGCGAGGACTGCTGTGGGGTTCGACAGGTTCCTGCTTCATCACACTCTTCTGCAGCGGCTCTAGCTTGTCATCACTAGCTCTCGAAGACGACTTCTTACTTGCTGCAACTAACTTCTCAGCGGCGCAGTCCACCAACTTGCACAACTCCATCGTATCCTCGTCAATGCGGTGTTCAGGACGCACCAGTTTCTTCTTGGACTTGCGTAGGCCACGCAGTCGACGCGACACCTTCTCTTGATACTTTTGTGCGTGGGTCTGCACCTGTCGCACTGAGCGTGTAGCAATGTGGTCTGCAATCGTCTTCCACGGCCCCTTAGGGTAGAGCTTCATTGCCTCTAGGAATCGATCGTGCTCCTCTAAGGACCAGATTCCTTTTGCCGTCGGCGAAATGGACTTGGCCTTTGGCTTGGTAGCCGACACTGGTGAACTCGATCCAACAGCAACCATGGGCATGATGCAATGGATAGCTTGACTCTAGTGTGTCGATGGTGATGAATTGCTTGGCACTTGGCTTGGCACCGCCGCTCTTGCTCGCTTGATATGAGGCGAATTTGAGAATGACAGCGCAATGGCGATCCGTTCGACGTTGGAGGTCGGCACGTCCCATCAATGGCGGCAGAGCCTCAATGGTCAGTAAACACTCCCTTCGTGGCCCGGTTCTGCGACCTACCGACATTGGCTCTTATTTCCGGGACTGGCAGAGCCGAGCCACCTTGAGAGCACTCGAAGACGCCACCACCACCGATAGCTTCACGGTCACTGCTCACTGTGGCGAGAGCAGTGGTGTCGTGGAGGACAGTTGATCGTGCAGAAGTGTGACGAGCTGACGCGAGCTGACGCGAGCTGGCCACGGCTGGAACCGAGGCGAAAATGAGAGGCTCGGAGGGAAAGGCCAGGGAGGACATGTCGACCTTGTCCTTGAACGATCGTCGGCAACACCTCGGATTAACGTGGAGTTACTCACTCCCTTTCCCTGAAGTGAAAGTATCCTGCGCCTTGACGCAGACCGCCTGACTTGTTGCCGTCTCAAGCGCAACGAGGATGGCGCGATGATGCCCACAATTGGGTTGAAGCTAGCGCTGTTGAAACAGAGAGCATTGCAGTTCTGCAAAGCAAACGTGGCGAGATTCTCCATGTGAAACACGCCCGCAGAGCGTGTCGCGGAGGTGTGGCCCGTAATACTACAGTAGAATCGAATATCTAGACCACCTGCGGAGGCCACGATGTACCTTACTGCGTTTGAGCATGTTCTGAAATGTTGGCAACTTCCGAGTGTACCAAGCCGAAGCGTTCGCCGGCATCAAAAGCTTGGCACAGGAATGTTTTGACAGCCCATTTGGAGATGGTGACTGAGTACAGCGCCGGGTGTCGATTATTTTGGGGCTCGTCATATATACACTTTGGCTGTGGCTCGTCTTTGGCAACCATTGATTCATACAGAGAGTAAGTTATTGTGAAACCACGCAAGATGTCCAA
>PCFV01000096.1:0-68016 GCA_002812785.1 Phytophthora litchii | reverse complement strand
CACATTTAAGCGCATCCCTGCTGCTTGTCAAACTTCCTGGTGAAATAATGAGAATACGTGACTGCAGTTGCGAAGACTGAAGTATCATAGAACCATGAACACGGTGCTTTATCCGCCCTTCGTGTTTCGATTCTTCCTATCACCTCGCTCTACGGATTTCAACTGGATCACAGCCGACATTTCGTATACATTGAATACTGCACTCACAGAAAGAAGGATTGTGAGTCCAAAAACACTTTTAACTCATGTGAGAACTTCATTACAAGGGAATCACTTTCCGGTAGTGATAACAGTTCAATTGTAAATGAAACTGTGCGAACGCATAGTTTGCATGAATCGAGAATTCAAATTTGATATATTGATCGCGGTCTCACGCGTGTCCTTGATGAGAATAAGACCCGGGAGTAGAAGGTGATGTTCATTAGGCTTCAAGCCAATATCATTCGATCGATAGAATGCCTTCTGAAAACGTTAGTAAAGGGGAAATTCTACACCGTAAGGTGATCGTTGTAAATCCAAAGAAATTCTGTACGCACTGTGAGTTGAATAAACTGGAGTAACCTTTAGGCTACTGGAGTTGCAGCAGCTAACGTATGTTCCTCTGACGAGGCAGTGTACCACGTGCATGACATCGCGTACGATAGTGTGCCATTTTGGGGATCTACATACCAGCGCAATAACAGCACGTTGAAAGTTCGTAGTGCTTTGCTTGGCACTAGCCTCGCCACTAGAAGTAGCATGACCGAGGATGCTTGGTAAATATGATCACCATAGTATAGGTACCCCGTGAGCAGTAGTGCTTCGGCAGTTGTGCATTGTTTACCGTTGTAGGTGACGTAGGCGATATCGTCACAGTCCCAAAAAAGTCTATTGAATGAAGCGCCGAGACAATTCCTCTCGAACGAAGTCAAGTTGTCATTGTCAGCATCGCACACCACGCTTTTCTTGCCTTTGGTATCAGCTACAGTAATTTTTGATGGCGCGTTCGAGTTATTTAGCCCTCCAAGAGAGTGTCGCGCCGATCGCACAGCATTTTGCATGTTTGGACTCAACTTCCTCATTATGATGGATCCGATCACAGCCACAAACCCCAAACCAACAGATAGCACAGCGATAACGGTGGGCATATTTACAGTGAAGAGTACACATGCATCGTTTAAACCGCAGTATTCAGCACCGCGAGTCGATGTTTTGCGCAAAATCTCTGCATTCTGAGCAAGAATGGACTCGAAAGGTGCCTTTTGCCAACTGAGAAGCAGTAACCCCACACAAAGCGTGATCCCAAGCTGCATTGCCTCCCATATGAGACGAAAGTGGCGATCCAATTGCTGATCCCCTGAACACGCCTTCGCCAAACTAACGAAGGAATACGAGAAAGCGAAAACGCAACAGGTAAGATTCCCGATTGATTCCCCCGTCAGCGTACCAGTTGCTAGACCAAGCATGTACAAATCCGAATTGTAGATGAGGTGGTAGGAAATCTGAGCGAGATAGATAACTTGCATGCGACCATTTTGACATCGGTACGCCCATATTTGTGTGAGTAGTACAGATCGCTTGTGCGACATCACTTGGCAAAGACTAATGACTCCCATTAGCAACATTTGCATGACAACAACACCAGGCAGTACACTAAGAGCGACAGTATCAGCGTAGCGACTACGGAAGGTGTTAAGGTTCATACCCACGCGATCAGGTCGGTCAGGAGCGATGTAGTGTTCCCATTCCCACAAGGAATTGAAGTAGTTGTGGATGCAAACATCTCCAGTGCTACAGAGAGGAATATCATCAGGAGAGTGCACCATTAATCCATAGCCTACCCAATGCTTTGAGATTTCGCAAGTATCTTCGATGTAAATCCCAGTAGTGTTCACTGCGCGCACACGACAGCCGCCATAATAAGCGCGGAGATACGACTGCACCACACGAGTAGCTCCATTTTTCGTTTTCGATGGATCTGCAGGGGCTGAGCGTGACAGCGGGGGTAGACTACTAGTGAAGCTGTAGGGGAACAACGTCAATTCATCAGGGACAACTGCCAGCAAATCTGCACCATTCGTGTCGAATGCTAACTTCGAACCGACAAGACTGTCGTTTATCTCCACTACCGGACGACATTCTGTGTAATCTGGGAAGACGTGAGTGTCCACAGCTGGAACTTGACCGAATTCAGCGCTTCCTGTCGTTGTAGGATATTGAAAAAGCCGCACCACCGACATCATTGTCCACCCTGTGACGCACTCTTCAGCATGTTCAATAGCTAGCTCGAGTTCACGCACCATTTGAGGTGAGAGATTGAGATTAGCCATATGAACGATATTCAGTAGTTCTTGTGCAGTTCCCGTCACAACAATGGGTGATGTTCCCCACTCGTTCTTGCTGCTTTGGCAAAGAGTCCCATTTGCATCCAGCGCTTCTGAAAATGCAAGCACCTCGTCACTTAGCGAACTAAAGTCGTACAACGATTCTGTTGGTGGCAACGATGTAAACGTAAAGAATGGAGGTGCTGACGTAATTGCTACACCTTCGAGAAGTTTGTACTTGAGCATGACAATTTTGCACGGACCGAGACACCCTGTGCATCCGCCGGCCATCGATGAATCACGTTCAGTGAACGCAAAGATACTATGATCGGCTTTAATGAGCACGGTGGCATCCGTTAGATACCCCGTTGCGAAGAAGAGTAGAAATAGCGCTAGTGGTCCGATGATAATTCTTCCTGCGATAGCGACATACGCTGCAATGGCGGATGGTCGAAGCAGAGACTTCCATCCTCGATTCTTTCGAGCTTGAGTCTGCTCATGATAATACACCTCCGTCCAATTCGAATACTCGCCCTTCATTGCAAACTCTCTTCCTGCTTCCAGAGGTTACACGACTATAATCTATTCTCATCTATGAGTGATCAGCTGGAGGATCATCAACGGATCTTTCTGGTTTAGGCGTCACTTGATCACTAGTGCAGGTATCAGGGTATCGAGCTCTGTCCTCATTCTACAATTCCCCAAGTTCATCATAATGTATGTGCCTGTGATTGATATTTCGCCATTCATGGACGAACCCTCGAGCTCCGAAGCCAATGAAGTAGTGAACCAAGTGGCTGACGCTTGTCGTAACGTTGGCTTCTTGGTCATCACGAACCACGGGATCTCCTCGTCCACGATCTCCCAAGCTTTCGAAGCTGCAAAGGATTATTTCGACCAACCGTCGGAGATCAAGAAGCAAGTGGTCATGACACCTGCCTATCCTTACGGCTACGAGAGTGCCGAGATTTTGTCCAATTCAAGGGAGAAAGACGACGGTAGAGCTCTTCCCGACTTGAAAGAGACGTTCCAAGTGTGTGTAGGTCCTGATGGACGAGAACCCAATGTTCCGGCTCAATGGCCAGAAAGTCCTCAAGGGTTTAAAGACACCATGACCATGTACTATCGTAACGTGGAGAAGCTTGCAGTGGTCATGATGAAGATCTTTGCCTGTGCACTAAAGCTACCGAGGGAGTATTTTGACAAGAAGATCGACAACCACATGTCTTCGTTGAGGATTTTGTAGGTGTTTTAGTTGAGGCTTAGTGTTTTCACTCGGTGTCTGACACTTTGTTGTGTTAAACTATAGGAATTATCCTCATCAAGATCAAGAACCAGGTACGACGCAGATCCGAGCATCGGCACATACTGACTACGGCAGTTTGACGATCTTGGCGGTAGACGACGCTCCTGGCGGACTGCAAGTGAGAGATCTGCAGGGCGAGTGGCACAATGTCAAAGCCCCCGTCAATTCCTATGTCGTCAATCTTGGTGATCTGATGCAGCACTGGACCAATGATCAATGGCGTTCAACCATGCATCGTGTCATTAACCCACCGTCAGGCTGCAAGAACAACCGTCGCCAGTCTATCGCGTTCTTTCATAACATCAACGCAGACACAGTCGTGGAGTGCATTCCAACTTGCCAATCGCCTGAGAACCCAGCGAAATACCCTCCAGTTCTTGCTGGAGAGTATCTCATGGCGAAACATAATGCTGCTATGGGCAGGTCGTAATGGAGAATCTGTTGGGCCCTGGAGGTGAAATGGAAAAGTCGAATGAGTTGCTGCACGGTTCGCCTTCGTTGAATTTGTAGTTTACTCTTGTTCAAGTCTAATGAAAAATCTGCCAAGAAAGTTTGCAATAGCCGCCGCATAGTTTCAATGCACACGTACTCATGACTCAGAGATATTGCATCATTGATATCAACCAAAGTAGGCGGTTGAAAACGGTCGCCTTGACACAGCTCGATGGCTTTCAAAGCTAGGATATGAGATAAACTCGATCGATTTGGTCAATAAGGCTGGAAGAATGGAGAACATGCCATTGTTGCGTTGGCTCGTTGAATACGGACTTCCGCTCAATCTACCACTAGCGATGAAGTTGGTAATGGGGTATCGTCACGTGGAGATAATGTCGTGGGTTTCTGAGTCTGTCCGAGTCCAAGTGGTGCTTGAGGCACTGCAGAAAGAAGACCTAAAAGTGTTGTGGTGGATTCTTACGCGTACCCAGTTCGAAGATGAAAGCTCAAGACAGTGCATTCGTGATGGGATTCATGACTCCAATCTTTTGTTGTGGTTGCAGGAGAATCTAGTAAATGTTGCAGTATGCAGTTGGTGCTTTACGACAGCACGTAAGAGGCAAAGATGGCCAAAGTACTCAAGTAGAAGTGTCAACTTCTAAAGAATGTCGACATGAAGTAGTTGGAATCATGGGTTCTGAGCTATAAAATGGTCATTTACACTGTAAAATGGTCCTTTACACAGTAATACCTAAAACTGCCCATTACACAGGGATAGCTCCTGCTCCGTAGTGAATCTGGTTCTGCATTTTCTACGAGTGAAATCTTGTATCCGAAATGAATGCAGGAAGAGAAAGACGTTTTTGTTTCTACTAGTATTCATGGTTCATGGTTGTCTGTCTAGAAGTTGTAGTCGTCGAAAAATATTCGTGGTCCACGGTACTCTAAAAGTTGTAGTTGACGAATCGTGAATAAGGTTTTCACACGGAATGGTCAATTTTAATTGTGATCGGAGCTTCACATCGCGGTAGGTTGTGCTGCTGGCGCTTCACTAGAGGAACTTCGACACCACTGGTGGAATCAATGTAGCAGTGTTCATCTCACTTTGAAAACTACTCCTACACGATTATGTGTGCTCGAATATCTTGGGCAAATGAGAGGTCACCGCTTAACTCATGCTGTTGTGTCAGTCCTTGTACCCCTCGTCCCAATAGCATTTCGAAATCGACTCACTTTGATGAAACTACGTGGAGTGGTTGGGGCAGTTGGGAGGAATGCGGATCACTCAAATGAGATCAACAACTCCTCTGTTGAAATGTTAAGATCTTACGGCTACTCAAAGTTTTCGGGAAAAGTTTACACTAAATCGACAAATGTGAATCTGGCGTAATCTGTGATTATTACCTCTTTTCCTCAGCTGCTCCGCAGTGTTATCAATTAAGTAGTTTTTACATTACCTTTTTCTAACACTATGTAGCGTATTGAAAACGAGAAAACTGTTCGATCCCTGAAGCGTGTCGATTAACTATTCATGCTCGAACACAAATCGAAGTGACAAGCTAGCCGAATGGAAAAATTAGGCTAGATTATTATAACTCATGCAAGCTCCTTAGTCAGCCTGAAATACCGTAGTACGCAGAGATTCCTGAATAGGGAGTTGACCATTAGCTTTCACACCTCGTGTTTTCTGTTCTCAATGGGATCATGTCAGCTCACAATGGGAAAATCAAAGATTGCTTCATATTCCTGCACCATCTCGTTGTAGCTCCTGTCTTGACGCTGCACAGCACTCGATCATGGAAGTCTGTGGCATTGTGTGCATTGCCTCTGTGGCACACGTGCTAGGCAAATTCAACCCATTCCGCAATTTTCTTCAAAACGCAACAGCACCCGTCGAAGTGAACTCTTCCAGCCATGCACGTCAAGCAATTCCTACTCTTCGTGATCGCCACTTTCATTGCATGCTGCAGCGCCGCCACAGCCACTAACGACGCCGCCCAGACTCAGTATATGGTAGTCGGGTCTAACCGTGAGGTCGTCGAAATAGGACGGCGCTATCTCAAGGGCGACGAGAAGACAACCGGTGTGGATGCCATCAACGAAGAACGAGTTGGTGCCACAACTCCCAGTTTCATGCAGTTCCTTGGGTTCTTGAAGCTTCCCAAGTTCCAAGGTTTCTCCAGGCTTCCTTTGATAAGGCAGGTTAATGCAGTCCGAAAGAAATTTGGAAAGGCTATTGGTGACGCATACCCGAAGTGGGCGACAAATTACTACAACTCCAACCCTCAAAATTTTGCGTGATGAATGCTTCAGAGGACCTCGATTTCAAGAGCTTGTTTTAACGTATTACTATGGGCGGTAAAGTTTGGCTTTTTAAGTTATTCAAGCAACGGTAAAATTTTACCGTGGGAGGCTTCCACGCAGACTACTACCGGTAGTTGGAATAATTTCTCTGCTGCAGCATACACATTCATGCATTACACAACAATGGTACTTCCGATAGTACTCTTCCGTACTAAGTAACTGCATCCCCACGAAATAAGGGCGGGTTTCAGTCTACGCTTTAATTTTTAATTTGCACTCTTGATGACATTGCCGGTATCGTGTTGGCGACACCGTCATCAAACGAAAAAGCTGACATTACAATGTTGGATAGTGAATTGGTTATTGTGGGTACTTATTGCGTAGACTCAGCTTGACGTTAGACTGAAGACTGGTTGGCTATTTTTCGGGTCTTCTGCGGGTCTGGTAAGGTATCTGGTCAGGTATGGATATTTAAATGGTCGCAACTGGTCATTTTGACCGGTGTCTGACCCGTAAAATATGGCAATATTTCTTTTTAACAACAACAAATTCATTATGACAGTGGCATATTAGTGCTCTGCATCGCATACTCGGCAACCTAGTCTCATACTACCTCTAGTGATCAGTGACAAGCCGCACTTCGCTAGCGATATAAAGATAAAATATAAAGATAAAATGTAATTTTTGGTTTGCACATTAACTTGTTTACCTTATCTAGCCAAACGAAATTACATACGAAAATAAAAATCTTATTTTCGGATTCCCACACGACACAACTATGGTACGCAGTCGAAGTCGCAGTGTGTCGCGGTCGCGATCTCCTCGTTCTCGACGTCACGGGAGCTCATCTTCTCGTCGTGATCGACGAACATCTTCGTCTCGTCGTCGCAGTCGCAGTCGGCATCGAGAGGATCCGCCAGTGTCCACTACTGAAGACAAGAATGGGGAGATCTCGCTGAGTATTGAAGAGACCAATAAACTGCGTCTTTCCTTGGGTCTTAAGCCGCTCTCTGTGGGTCCTTCGAAGAAAGAACAAGCTGTCGTTAATGTACAGAAGACGAGCGCTCAATTAGATGCGGAACGAGAGCAGCAGGAGCTCAAGAAGAAGCTACAACAGTCCAAGACTAGACGAGAATTAACCCAGAAATTAGCAGGTAAATCGCTGGGTGAACAGCTAAAAGCTGACTTGGAAGCTCAGAAAAAGGGTAAAACGAAGACTCATGAGGCGCTGGAATGGGTCAAACAGTCAAGGAAGAAGAAGGTGAAAGAACAGGAGAGTGAAGAGAAGAGCGAGAGTTATGACGCCCCTGCGTTGGCGGGTATGACGGTGGGCCATTCATTGGACACTTTTGAAGATGGAGAGGAAGTGGTGTTGACGCTGAAGGACTCGCGAGTTTTAGGGGAAGATGGCAAAGATTTAAATGATCAAGATGATGAACTGGTGAATGTGGAGTTGAGTGAGAAGGATCGACGCTTGGCACATCAAGCGAGGGCTAAACGAGCAGCGATGCCCGTGTATTCAGGATATGACGACGACGAGTTCATTGAGATTGGTAATGCCAGGAAGAGGAAAAATGGATCCAAATTATTGGCACAATATGACGAAGAGCAGGACGCAGTGGAAGCGGAAGAAGCGAGGAAGTTTAAATTGGACGCGATGGGAGGATCAGCTGCTGTGGAGAGTGAGAGTAAACAGGAAGAAGAGGACGATGTGGCCGTAATTTCACTAGCGATGAATCGGACGAAGAGAGTGGAGGACTACTACACGAAGGAAGAGATGGAGGCACAGTTTGCAAAGCACAAGAAGAACAAAAAACTGCGTAAGAAGAAGAAAAAATCGAGACGTCATCATGATGAGGATTTGGGTGAAAATGATGCAGTTGAAATCCAGTTGAACACTGGAGCGGAAGTAAGTGGTGATGCAGAGTCGCTGGTTGCTCAACTAGAACAGGAGGCACTGCAGTCTGGTGCATCAACTTCTAAAGATCGTGGAAAGCGCAAGCGTATCCGTCACGATGAAGGAGACGTTGAAGAGGAGGAGAAACTGCTTCGTTTTCAGGAAGCCCGCGAAAAGGCAAATGCAGCGGCATCAGAAGCACTGGCTGCTAGCTCGGTTAAGAAGCGGATGAAGCGGCGACAAGTCGATGATAGTGAAATTGCTGACGATGCTTCAGCAATAGAGATGGAGCTCGGTGCTTCGCTGGCTCGTGCCCGGAAGTTTGCACAGCAGCAAATACAAAATCAGATACCGGTGGCTCCAACGACCAGCGAAGCCCGAATTGCACAGCTTGTGAGTCAAACTATCAGTCATGAAGAGGATATAGCTCCTGTTGTTCCGACAGACAGTGATGGAGACACCGTGATGAATGGCTCTGACGTCTCCAAAAGCAACCCTGTTGGTAATGTGTTCGGTGAGGTTAGCACAACATCGAACACAGTAGTGTTTAACGAGGCTACCGACTTTGAGACTCGGTTGCGCGATGCCATGGAGAAGCGTGCAGCTCAATTCCAAGCTGCAAGTAGAGAAAGCGTCCCAACTGCATCGACGATCAAGAAGCCTCAGCAGCCTGTCGTTGCTGGTGAACAAAAGGAGGGGGACATGGAAATCGATGAAGAGAAGAAAGAAGAGGATAACAGTGAGGATGAAGAGACTAACGAAAACGAGGTATGGGGAGAGGAACAGCCGCTGGTGGGAACGGGTATGGGTGCAACCCTGGCACTACTTCGCAAAACTGGAGACCTGCGTCAGACCCGTGTAGAACGACAGGCTGGTCGTGCTAACGATACACGTGACCGCAACTTTGAGGATGATCTACGCATCAAGAACGGCGTGAAGCTGGACTACCGCGATGAATTTGGCCGTCTGCTGACCAAGAAGGAGGCCTTCCGCATGCTGTCGTACAAATTCCACGGCCACGAGCCAGGAAAGAAGAAAAAAGAAAAGCGATTGAAACAACTCAAGGAAGAACTAGAGGCACAGAAACTGCTCTCCGGAGAAGGAAGCACCAAGATGATGAAGGTACTCGAGAAGAAGCAGAAGCACACGAAGGAAGCTCACGTTGTACTCTCCAGTGGAGTGTAACTATCTTCGCCTTCACTGATACCAGGTGATAAATCCGTGACCCATGGATAAGCAAGCCAACTACTAGTAGCAGTACTGGTAAGACGGAATACCACAGGGATGACGCATAATCGTTGTGTTTTCGCTTAAAGCTGTTCCCATGTTTGCGTTTATGCTAGCTTCAACCGAAGAGCTGGAAAAGGAATAACAGAGGCAGTCTGCGAGGTGGCATTGGCATTTAGATGCTTTCGGCCTCTTGATGAATCCAGAGAGCAGCAACTTTGTTCCTGAAAGAACCGCTCACCAAGAGCACAAACCAATACTTTAGTAGCTTAGAACGGCCTGAAGGGCTACGCTGAATTGCATTTTAAAGGCCCGCAACTGGCGTTGGTGGTGAAGTTCTAGCTCATTCACGACGGAAGTACAGCTGAAAAGAAGGATAGGATATCAAGATGTAGTTAGTCGGGAGAGTGACTTCGAGATGATGTCGAGTGAAAACAGATTCAGCTTCGTAAAATCAAGGAGCAGTCAAGAAAAGAATCAATCCAACGGGAAGGTTTGAAGAAGCCAAGCATTCAGAAGAGCACGAATTGCTATACCATGCGAACAATAATTTCTTGAATGAAATATCGTTGCAATTTATCTCGAACGAGCGAGATGGTTTTGCTATGCGATCGTCTCGCTACCTACGATGAAATCCGTTGTATCTTGGACCTAGAGCGACATTCGTACTACGAAGCACATGATAGTTCTTCTTCTCGAGTATTCATTGCTAGCACTGTACCGCACAACTCGATGCTCATCTTCATCAGCAACCCACTCATAGCCAACTTACCACCTGAAGCCAAGGTACCAACGCGGCAGAGTACCTAGTCTTGAACTAATGTGCACTATTATAAATATTATACTATTCAATCGCATTGTTTCACGACAAGAAGTCTCAATTACGGCACATTTAGTAGTATAACACCAAGTCAAGTGTCTTCTGCTTCGAAGTACCTAACAATACCGACCTCGGATTTAGATTAGATCGATATCAGGCGATCTTACGTATTCCTTTTCCAAAATTGCAAACTCCTTATCCACCAATCATATCCTCCAAATCAATCTCTAATTTATGCTCCAACCAATCAGTGACGAGCGGAATAAGCAGAGAAAGCAATCAGCCATTTGCCAAACCGCCACCTCGGATCATGTCGGAGCACACGAGTACGGCGCGCGAGTACGACCCGCTGTTCCCACGCAGCTACGCGGCGTCGTCCACGACATCTACGTCCACGGCGCCGCGCTGTTACGGCGGCTTTGAGCAGCAGAAACGTGCATGGGCGTCAACAGCTCGACGATCGCAACGCATCCGCGTGATCGCCAGTCTCCAATTGTTACTGGGGCTACTGGCGTCCTGCAATTACTTGTGGCTATCCAACATCTTTATGTTCATTGTGGGTGTGGTGGGGCTGCTGGCTGTGCGCTCGGAGGGCATGAGTTGGACCGTTGTGGTGCGTTCTAAGCGATTGACACATTAGACGACGAGATCTGATTTTCTATGGTTGTGACCGTTGTAGTACTTGTTATTGAGTGCCATGGAGTTCGCACGCATTGTCATGCTCACGCCACATCTGTACGAACGGTTTGAGGTACCTGGATATGCCTTCACGCGCTATGAATACTTCCAAGTCGTGGTGCTCGTGCTGGAAGAAGTGCTGCTTGTGGTACGTAAGATTTAGGCGTGTTGAAGGTTATTGAGCAGTACTAATGGACTGTGATGGAGACAGCCAGCAGCTTTCTTCGTCTGCATTGCCGCTGCAGCGTCAGTTGCCAATCCATTGTGGTAATTCGACAGGAGACCCGTGCTGATGCTGATGCATCGATACATTATCAAAGAAGTACGAGACGAGCACGATGATTCTACGACGTGATCAAAGATTTATCGAGCCATAGTGCTACCCGGATTTATTAGGAATAGTTTTATCGCATGGCGGACCGAGGGTGGCGAAGTGGCGACGCTATTATTCTCCACGTAGAGACTGATTGGGTGACGATGCATCCAGCTGATCTTTACGTGTCATTGTCGTGTATTCTCGCACAGCTAACTTAATCTATATTGCTTCATGACGCAAAGCTGGTCTGTTGCTCTAAGCGTCTTCTAGATAAGATCGATTGCGCCGGCTTCAACGTGCTCCTGGGCACTCCGGTAGCGCAGCACGTAGCGATCAGCAGAAGTCACCTGCACGAAGTCGCCACCTTTATCGTCACACTGCACACCACCTGCTTCCTTGCCCTGGCAGAACACAAAGCCGTCCAGATTCGGCTGGGGCACTACCACACCACAATCGATTGTCAGAATCACATCACCATTGGTTTCTAAATGACATTACAACGTATGCAGACGCTTCTTACCCATGCCTTCAGCAGTAAGGCTACGATGATCCGCTGCAAATTTGCTCAGCGCCAGATCGTTCACATGAGCCTCAAAGAGCAGCACGAACCTGCACCAAGTACGATCATAAGCAATATAGTCTTTGCATGTGATGCAAACGAAAAACAACATACTGTTGGGCAAAGTTGCGCTCCTTCATCGACAGTTTCTGGGTCAACACGGGATCTCCCAGAATGTGGACGGCGTACTTTTCAATCTACAGAGCAGTGCAGGGCAAATGAAGAAACACCATCAGCAGAGTATCTAGTAACTGACTTCCATGAGTTAGTTAGTACCTTGCGCAGCCTTGTGCGGAGATACGACGACACCATGTAGCGCAGCCGATCGATCTCCATCTGGTAGAGTTTATTGACGAAAGATTTCTCCTCCGTAAGTTGCGTGCGGTCCTCGTAGACTGAATCGACGTACTCCTGCTGGTTACGGATCTGCTCTAACATCTCGGACACCATCTCTTCATCGTATTGCAAAATCTCCGGGGCATTCTGACAGACAATTAAAGGCGAGTAAGGTCATCAATTCTACATACTTTGAGACAAAAGGAGGTGCGCATAATTGCCAAGGGAAAGACAAACCATCTCATTGATCCAAAGCCTGCGCACACGCACGACATCTTCGTTCAAATTGTCCTGATCAAACTCGGGCTGCGATGGTGTCTCCATGGCTATTGCTATTTGTGTGTGGTTACACCAAGTACAACTTCTTATTTGGTGTAGCCACACTAGAGCTATCTGATGTAGCCATGTTTCTTGAGAAAGGCAACAACAAATGCTACATGTTGGGGTCTCTAGAGCTACTTTCAGTCAGTGATAGATTCGTCTTAACAAGGAGAAGACAAATAGGAGAAGAACTAATTCCCATAGACCTCATGGGCGCTGTCAATTGTTGCGCGCAGACTGCACCGGATGGTTATTGAGCATTCCGGTGTTGCACACTACTGGCTAAATGGACTGACATGCAGTTGTTGATGTTAAAGTCGATGCATTGAAAACAGGCGAACGACGCCGGACGCTGAGCAGAGGCGAAGCGAAAGCGTTGATGCCCATGTATGACTACGAGCCGTCGCTGTCACTGGACAATGAAGGCTGTGCATCAAGCACCGACAACGGCAGTATGGGTTTCTTCCCGGATACACCACACTCAAGCTCTAGCACCCATGAGTTTCAAGACAAGGCAGTCGTGGTTATCTCCGCTAACGGCGCCATAGAGACCCACAACGACCTTGAGGACGAGGTGGTGACTATTGATGATGCCGAAGAAGAACTGTCGCCTGAGGCTCGAGCGCTGCTTCCTGCACCCAACTCATGTCCTCGCTCCGGTGTGTTACTTTGGGACTGTCTACAGTCGAGCTTAATTCATGTAGCACTGACTGCTAGTGTTGTGGTGCTGTGTCAAACAGGCATCAATCTGCGCCGACAGTCCCCAACCTTCGGCAGCAGTAAGTCTCATGTATTGATGCGACGCCGCACGCAGTCTTTCGATGAAGGTGTGACGAGCAGGAATGCATTCCTCCTTGTGGCTATCTCTGACTGTCCACTTTGTTCTGCGCACAGCTCCGGCCCAACCGCGTCTCGAAGACTATCTGTGCACGTGCAAGTACTGTCCGCGCGCTGTGACGATCCAGCGTGCTTTCCAGCTCTACGGCTTCGCACTGGATCACCCACAAAGTGACGCACTATTGCGTGTGTTACGTGCCTGCGCCAACTACGACGAAACCATCATGGAGGTGGACCCACTCGTCGTGCTGCACGCCGAGAAGATGCTAGAAGAACTTGGCTTCGACGAGGACCAAACCTTCCGTCTCCTAGTCGCCTCCCACTTCCAGCGCACGTGAAATGGCCGAAACGCAGACATCTAACAGTACCAACGCCATCTTCCAAACAAGTCTGATAACCAGACCAAATACACAATCATGCAATTGAAATGGCTACTTTCCCTGATGATTAACTAAAATACCGTTCTCGCGTTTTTTGACGAATCAAGAGGCAAGGAATCTAATATGAAGAAATCACTGGCTGCTACACGTGTCGATCTAGTGGTGTCGTCATTCCTCAAAGATCTCTCTCGGTCTCAAGTCTCACTAACAAGCATCATGGCTCGCGAACGTACCTACATCATGATCAAGCCGGATGGCGTGCAGCGCCACCTGGTGGGCGAGATCATCAAGCGTTTCGAGACCAAGGGCTACAAGCTCGTGGCCCTCAAGCTGGCTCGCCCTTCGGTGGAGCACCTGGAGGCCCACTACTCAGACCTGGCCGGCCGCCCCTTCTTCCCTGCTCTCATCAAGTACATGAGCTCGGGCCCCGTGACCTGCATGGTCTGGGAGGGCACGAACGTCGTGCTCGAGGGCCGCAAGATGCTGGGCGCCACCAAGCCCTCGGAGTCGGCTCTGGGCACGATCCGCGGCGACTTCTGCGTCGACGTGGGCCGCAACGTGTGCCACGGCTCGGACTCGGTCGAGTCGGCTGAGAAGGAGATCAACCTGTGGTTCCCCGAGGGTGTCATTGAGTGGGGCGCCTACGACGACGAGTGGGTGTACGAGAACTGAACTGTCCCGACTCGAGTCACAGTGAAAGAAGCAGAGACAGAGCCGCCCTCAGGATGTGCGCCCTGCACTCTTCTCTAAGCTAGTAACCACGTAGTAATGAAAGCAGCAGATGGACAGCTACATGGCGACATGTCGTGAGCTGCTCTTCTGCCTCTGCATTTGTTTCAAACTTCCTCTTTTCGTGAAAATCCACAGCATTCCTCGCGTTGGTGCCTATAAATACTGAGCGTCCATGCAGTGCTCATGGCTGAGGGATGGGATGTTGCCAGCTGTGAAGGGATAAGACCAGGTGCCTCGAAATCTCACGTCTCTCGTGCCAAAAGCCCACTGATTGATTGAATTATACTGGAGCCTTTGAGTGGACTACCACATAATAGGAGAAGATGGCGGACGAGTACGAGGTGCACGTGCTGCCGGGCTTCGTCCCTGTCTTCTGGTGTTTCGTAGCTCTCGGTATCGTGCTCTTCTACTACTCGCTGGGATATGCCAAGAAATACTCCACCACTGCTGCCTTCTTGCTAACGGTACGTCGTTCTACCATTTCGGTCGTCTACTTGTGCTCATGTTTGTGTTTTCAGCCGTTCATCTGCTTTAGTCTCGTGTTCGATAATGCTGTCATGGCTACGACTGGGATTGACCGTCGACACGCTAGTACACAAGCCATGTTGGCTTTTCACGCCTGTGTGATACCCATGCTGCTGCTAGTGTGCTACGAATTGGCTTATATGGTCCACAAGCACAAATCGGTCAACTTTTGTGGAATCTCCTTCGAGAGCGGACACAGAGAACATGGCAGTAGTTGTGAACACGCAGGAGCAGCTTCCGGGCTGGCCAAGCGCCGATATTGGTCAACGTGTCTGCGATTCATTGTATGGCTCGTGAGCTGTGCGTTGTTGGTGCTCAACCTTCTTGTAGCTTACCACTGGACTTCAGACCTCACGCCTGAGATTGCAAGCATGTATGACTTGCAGGGAGACAACACAGCACATGCAGTGTGTGCTATTTTACCGGCGCTGGTGCTTGTTGCACTTTCACTTTACATTGGCATGCGACTGTGGAACTACGGCACCAATTACTCGTACATTGTGCATGCCACATGCTTCAACCCGTGGATCTGGATGCTTGTCGGCGCGGTAGCACTGCTTATCGGGTATTTGATGCCATCACCGATTTACGCGATGTCTTCAAACGCCGGTGAATTGATCATGATGGCCACGATCGTGCGAATGTTCCGTGAGGTCCACCATGACATGCAGCAAGGATTTCAGTTTGATGAGTTTATCGATCCGGAAGGCGCCGCTGCTCGCAGACAAGGACCGCAAAGCCCTAATGCACACAGTGTGGGCGTGAGTGGCGTGAGTCTCAACAAGAGCGTGAGTCTCAGCAAGATGATGACCGAACAACCCAACGGATACATGGCTGTGACGACTCCAAAGGCGTCGGAGCTCCCAGTCACATTTGCCAATCAGCTCCGCCGTGGTGATGAAGAGGAAGGCACTCAACCTAGTGCGAGTGCCGCCTACCTTTCGGTCGTCGTGGCTCGAGAGCGTACTAACCCGCTGTGCGAGTAGGAAGGTCGATGAACCAGCAAAACCATTTTGATTCATTGGAGAACCCCACATTGGTGCAGATGTACTTGTATAAGACCCACAATCCACTTATTCCTTTTTGAATTTGGTGTTGATGTTGAAGTGACCGAGCCGCATTGATGCACTACTGGAATGACAACACGAACTTGGAAAAACAGAGAATTCAACGCTATCTCTACTACTGCTAGAAGACAAGCACGAACAAGTCTCTGCTGACATCAAAACAACAATCACTTTATCATTCTAACAGTAAACTACCAGCAGAGTGAGTACTAGCCACAGTAGTTAATGCAATGAAAAGGTTTGTCTTATTCCTCTCCAACCCTCGTCTAGTGTTGCGTCTACATGTTTCGGAGAGCTTCCTCCTCCTCGTGTTCGAGACGCATGGCCTCCTTAATGGCGCGACTCTCAGCTTCCACCCATCCCTTCTCAATGTCGTCGTACTCCGCAGGGTCAGCGAATTCAATGCCACGCATCTCGGAGAACTTCTCAAGGAAGCGGTGGCTCTCCACCTGATCGTACTTCTCAATGAGCATGTTAAAAGCGTCCTCCTCCGGGATGCCGTGCTCAATGAGCGTCAATTGCTCGTCAGCAAACTCGTAGGCTGTCTGTCCATCCACCATTCCTTCGCGCTGCTTCATGTAGAGCTCAGCCAGTCGGTCCTGTGGGAACGTGATGACCGGAAGCTTGTCACGGTCCTGACGAGGCACGGGTGGAGGCGGGAAGCGGTCCACCATAGACACCCATGACGGTTGGCGCATACCGCCGTTACGCGAGAGGCCCTTGACCAGGCGGATCATGTCCATCGTGCGCTTCCGAGCTCGGCCCATACTTGCTGCTTAGTGACCTAATAAGCTAGTGAAAGGCTCTCAGCCGCTCCTTTCAACGTCTATCTATTGGTTGATTATCCTATTTTGTATTTCAACCAATGCTATGGTGTTATTTTGATCATATATATATATTGGTAACCTGCAAAATTAGTACCTACACAAAAACACAATGGCGACGGATGTGATGACTATGAGACGACTGCGTTTGGAGCAGCTCCAGCGACTCTGTGACGAAGGCAAGCGAGCTGAATTACAGTCTGTTATCGCCACCTACTCGACAAAAGAATTACGGACTTTATGTGGCGGGTTTGGAGTCCCAGCGCAGAGTAAAGAGTACGCAGCGTATCAATCTAAGGCAGGATACTCCGAATTACTGGTAAAGCTGCTTGACGCCAAGACGGTGGGCAATACAGGGACAGAATGTGTGCCAATTACTGGTCCTGCGCTCGGACGCACTCGTAAGACCAAAAATTGCAACCTTCGCCTGGTTAATGTGCTGTTTTCAGCAACTATGGCGCCGTATCTGCCAGATTTGATTGATGAAGTGGCACGGAAGAAGAGGACGGTGGAAGGAAATAGTCTGTGTTGGGAGAAAGTGAGGGTCGAATTCTTGAGTACTAAGCAGGAATATACGAAGATACGCTATCCAGATGATCAGGTGTTTGCGGACATCAATTTAGCGTCGCCAGTCGCTCATTCTGGTGAGAAGCTCCAGAAGATGTGGGAGAAGTTGGGATTGGCTTATGCCAGTGTGTTCTCGCAATTTAATGATGAAGGAAATTGTGATGCAAACCTGTCGGCGTGTGCAGGACGAATTGATGTGTATTATTTGAGAAGATGGTTAAGTGACAAGCCTGAACTACTGTCTGTTGTGGTGAAAGCACCAAGAGAGACCGACGTTGGACAGCAGGATATCTCGCAGAATGTGTTGCAGAGTGTGCAGAGTCTTCAACACATTGTGCAGCAGAACACACACCAGAATATACAGTCGAGTGTTGAGCAAGACTCATTGGTCCATGTACCAGCACCAGTGATCGACCCTATAGCGCGATCGTGTTTGACTATGAAGGAAGACGAGGGTGAACGGCTGTTGAAGTCTATCAAGTTGGCATATGAAGTATTGGCAGTGATGCCTACTGCTGATCGTGGGTCGGAAATCGAGCATACCATCCGACGCAGGGTGCACCGGCACGCAAAGCGGTTGAAGACACTAGAGGACGCAGAGGACAGACACTCGCTGTAGTTACCAGAGTTTTAAGTTATTCATTAGAACCCGTAGAAAGCCAGTGGTTTGCTACTTGAAGGCACACTTTCCTGCTGAGTATCAGTAACCACGTTCTGGTCAATGTACAAACATGACTCTCTTTCGAACAAGATTGTTAAGACAGGCACCACCGCGATCAATTTCTCTTGTTTCTAACTGATGAAGTCTGTGCCGTTGCATCTCCGTTTGTACCCGATCTTCCTGGCCTGCAGTGCAGTTGTGAGGTGGTTAAGGCTACTATCACAGTCAATGATGCTAACAAGTGATGTGGATATCCGACAGGGCGGCTTCGGTATGTGTCAATGGTATCACGCTACCGATGTACGTCTGCACATCCAGCTGGGTTGCACTACGTTGAAATCGCCTTCATATTAATACAATGGACATAGCTTCAGAACCGCGAGCAGTATCACGACATGTCGCTCAAGTACATGTTGACAGCAGTCCCTCAGTTGTTAGCTGCGCTGTTGTTGCTTTACTACGCCTGCACCTTTTCGCGAAAGTCAAGTGCCTTTGTCCATCGCATGCTGGTAGATTCGTGTCTGCATCAGGGCGTGGTGACTCTGATGCTTGCTTCGCTCATGTTCTCAGCCTTTCATCTGTCGCTCAGCGTGTGCTGTTCTATTCCAGCAATGTGGTAAGCTACCACTCGTTGCCTGAGCATCGCTCAACTCTAACTCCCACATGTACGTGTTCATCACAGCCCCGTAAGCCCGACAGACTGCCAACTGAGTCGGATTATGGCATGTCCAGAATCTGTGGCACATCTCACACACTACAACCTCTACCCTCGACTCGTCCACTGCTGTGCAACGTTCGCCATGTTGTTTGCATTGTCCAGTATCGAGACTGCGCATATAATCAAGGACCTGAATTCACGTGTGCGTTGCGCCAAGTTCATCACGTTCTCCCGACGTGAACCCGTCTACGAGGCTTCTGCAGCTGTGGTTTTCTAAACCAGCACACAGCATTGTCAACACTGAAAAGAGTCAACAAAGATCCATTTCATTAATCCATTGCCTCCATTAACGCACCAATTGCGCCCATGGATCCTCCAGAAATGACGGTCGGAAGAACACTCGTCCTGGGCCGTCCTCCATTGCATATTGCTGCACTTGTCGAGGACGCATCTCTTCTCTCTGTCTGCCAAGAAACATCTCCCTACCAGCCTCCAGCTCCTTCCACGGGTCCTCCAAAAACGACGGCATAAAGAACCTCGAGGCATCCTGCACGTCGTCACTTGGTCCTCTCTTGCGCTTGAACTGCGACTGATGGTTCTGTCTGTAGTTCTGGAAGCCGCGTCCTCTTCCTCTTCCACGTCCTCTTCTTCCTCCTCGACCTCCTCGATGCTGTTGATACGGAGCTGGAGGTTGCATCTGCTGCTGGAACTTTGGCTGACGCTGCTGCATCTGACGCATCATAGCTTGCAGCTGTGGCGGCATTGGTGGCGGCGGGCCTGAAGCAGGCGGTGGAGGTGGAGGTGGCATCATATCTGACTGAAGTTTAGACTGAAGTTTAGCAGGCGTTTGACATATTCACTATACATATCCGTCTTAACGGGGTGTTATTTTATACAGGTAGTAGATTTGATTTTAGAAGTTACATTGAAAACTACATTTAATTCGATAGGACAGGTAATTCGTTTATATATCCAGGTGTGTGTTTGGTGTGCTCCACATTATCCTTCGAGGTCCGTCGTCCAGCAAAGTGATCCCAAGGCGCATCGACCGAGTGAGTAGCTTCAGTGCATCCGCAGTCCAGGAGAAGCCCTAGAGACGACAGACTTGTTCAGCGTGTGCGTCTGTGTCTCTTGTACCTAGTGTCGCCATCAGTATGAGCCACTACGGCCCGCCGTCCAACGGCGCAGCATTCCCGCGCGGCGCTCCGCCCCCGTTCCGCGGTCCTCCTCAAGCTTTTCCACGCGGTGGGCCACCCCCATTCCGTCCGCCGTTCGCTGCGTGTGGTCCGTCGCCTCCATTCGCATTCAGAGGACCTCCTCCAGCCTTTCAAAGCCATGGCGTGCCTCCTGTACGCGGTCCGCCGGCTGGAATGCGTCCACCAATCGTCCTCAATATCCCACCTAGAATTGGGACACAAGCTCCACCATCACCGGCCAATGCTGGACCAGTTTTACCACCAGGGTGGAGTGAGTACAGGACGCCACAAGGAGCTACGTACTATTATAATGCTACTACGGGGGTTAGTACGTACGACTTCCCGACACAAGCTGCAATGGAGACAAATGCTCTGAAATGGGTGGAATACAAGGACGAAGCGACTGGAGCATTCTATTATTTTAATACAGTGACAAAGGAGACGGTGTGGGACCAACCTGAGGAGTTTAGGATGCAGAAAGCGAGAGAACAAGTGGCCAAAATGACGAGTGAAGCACTACAATCGGTGTCTCCTGTAGCAGCCCAAGTGCAGTCGTTCCAGACTCAGGTTCCTGAACAAAGTAGCTCTGCGTCGACAGAGAAGGAATATGAAGAAGATGAAGCAGAGATCAAACGACAGGAAGCACAAGAACAAACTCGGAAGAAACGCAAGGAGGAACAGGAACGAGAACAGGCAGAGCAGTTTACTGATATGCCGCGTGCTGAGCGGATGGCTGCGTTTAAGCAATTTTTGGAGGACAAACAAATTACCCCGACGCTTAAGTGGGGAGACGCACAGCGTGTGATCGGGAAGGACTCAGCGATGTACAGCGATCCGCGGTGGAAGTTTGCGTTGAACACGGTGGGGGAAAAGAAGCAGGCATATGCTGAATACTGCACACAAGCAAAGAACCGCGCGACTATCGAGAAACGTCGATTAGTGAAGAAGGCGCGCGAGGACTTCATTGAGTTGCTAGGGCTATTTGAATCCACTCTGGCCCCACCATCACGTCGTCGCCAAGTTTCGTGGGAGGAAGTGAGTGAGAGCAATAATTTTTACGCGATACGGAAAGATGCACGGTGGTCTGCTATTGAGGAGACTCGCGAAAAGCAACAGTTATTTGCTACATTTATGCAGGATCTGGAGCGAAACCAGAAGGCTCGCCTTGCAAACCAACGTGATGCATTGCACAAGGGCTTTTTAGAGTTGTTGTGTCAACGTGCCGAGTCCAAGCAGCTGGAGTTAGGTGACAGTCGCTCAGGTAAGCGATTGGACAGCGATACTAAGCGTCGTGTTTTAGATTTGTTGAAGGAGGTCGAACTTCCTGAAGGTGGTGGCAAAGTTGGTGACAACGCATTGCGAATTGTGGACCGGCATGATGTGTACTACTGGGCTGAAGATTTTCTCCGAGAACGTCGAGAGCTGGAGCATGCAAAGCGTAAGCGTGAACGCGCCGAGCGTGTTGAGCGTGAGGAAAAGCTAGGACGTGAGTTGAATGAGCGATTGAAAGAATTTGCATTCAGCAAGAAGCTGACGGCTGGAAGCACTTGGGACGCATTCGCTGTTGAGTATCTAAAGGAGGCTAGTGAACAGCAGGCGAAGGTTTCTAAGAATGAAGAAGGTGGAGCTGCTGATGATGACGACGACGATGAAGAGCACGAAGGGGAAATTGGGGAGCATCTGCACTGGAAAAACCAGCGTCGAATTTTTGAAAAGTTTGTGCGCAGACTTCGTCGAAACCTTGAGCCAGCAGCCTCTACAATTCGTTCTCATTTGGACCGAAGTGGTGACCCACCATTACGAGTGACTGAGACCACAAGTTATGCAGTATTTATCGATGCTCTTGAGAATGGTGTGGGCATCGCTCTAGACAGCAAGGCTCCTGAAGAAGGTGAAGAAGAGAGTGAGGAAGCGCCGAGTGACACTAAGGATGCAACAGAAAACGGTAGCGGAGATGGAGAGACCGACGAGATTAAGAAATTCAAGCCTGATGAAGTTGACGCTGCTCTTGAGGCTGCTGTCAAGAAGCAGCGAGAGAATAAGGACGACTCAACTACAGTGGAGTTCCCTGCGTTTGTGCGTGAAGTATACGACATGTGGGTCGCGGTGGCAAACGAAGACAACAGAGAGCAGGGGAAGAAATCTAAACAGCGCAAGCGAAGCCGTAAGGAAAGTCGCGAACTCGCTCCTGAAGATGATGAAGACGAAGACCGACCTCGTCGCTCACGTCGTCGTTCTTCTGCTGCTGATGAGCTAGAGGATGACAAAAAGCGTCGAACTCATCGGTCATCGAGGAAACGCCGTCGGAGTCTGTCCATCTCACGTTCGAGGTCTCGCTCACGGTCTGAATCCCGACGCAAATCTCGTCGCAGTCGGCCTAACCGGAGTCACAGCCGTAGCCGTAACCATTCACGCTCACGTGACCGTGATGGTGCTTTGCCTCCTAGCCTAGCTGCCATCAATGTCAAGCCTGTAGTAAACACAGTGACAGCCGAAGCATTCTCACCGCTTCGGACGCCATCAAAGGCGCTGTCAGAAGCGGAAGAAACTGCTAAGGCGGAGGAGATTATCCGTCAGGCTCGGTTAAAAATGCAAACCAAGGCCAACAGTAGCGTCGATGACAGTGAACTAGAAGAAGGCGAAGAGCTGGAAGAGGGTGAAGAAGCCGAAGAATAGATAAGTAGGCATCGAGGACAATAGTCATTGCAACAGCACAACCTGGGAAAAAGTATCTTCCATTTGATGGCCACCTGGCTGGCACGCTAGTCGTTGTCACGCGCCTCAACGAGGGCACGTCGGGATACACGAAGCAGCAAAACAGCTTTGCCTCTGAACCGGTGTGCCCGGATCGTCTGAAGCCTCCGATCCGATTTGCAGGTCAGGTTGAAGACTGAAGCAACGTGGACCGCGAGGACACAACCTCGACCAACTTTTCCATGAGCCGATTGCCAAACAACTTGGCCAACAGCGGCATCAAAAGACATGGCATGGCATCAGCAGCATCAAAAGACATGGTATGGCATCAGCAGCAATTACGCGAGCTTCAGGCCCGTCATCGACAGCCGAAAATGACAGCCGACCAACAACTGTACTACCTACTTGGAGAACATCGCAACGCGACTAACGTGTTGGCAGCAGCGCTGTCTGTCGTCGGTGAACTGCAGGCAGGGCACATCCTGCACCAATCAGTAATGGTACATGTAATTCCCACGTAAGCGTCCGGTGTTGGCTCAGGTTGCAGTTTTAGAACTGTTGCACCGTGCAGGATGCGCTTCCTTCGGACTCCAATCTCCTTGTCATCATCAACAGCGTCTGATGCACACGTATTATTCTAGTGAAGACCTCGCGTTTTTAGTCCAGGAGAGAAATGGTCTGCGATTTGCTTCGGCTTGCATGTGAATCCGGATAGAAGTTAGCTCGACAAGCGAGGCACGATGTCTTCGTCGTGTCTAGCTCGACAGCACGACAGTCAACGTGTTGCCCCGATTGCCATGCGAGCGCGAAAAACACGTCTTGCCGTTTGTCCCCAAGCAGCATCAGACTCGCCGCGCGTTTTCTTGCATTTCACTATCGGGCAGCGGTGACACCTCCCGGTCACAGAGTAAGATGCCTTGAGCTGCGTGCTTGGTCGTGGATTTTAGCGCGACGCCACGCATCCTCGCATGGAGCACGATGCGATGATGCAGCACATGTAATTTTTCGTAGTGGTTCCGCTCCCCGAAATAGTCCTAATGAATTAGGTGGCGACGTTGGTGTGATCAACAGCTCTGCTGTGGATATTTCCTGCGCAAGCACAGCTATCACATTCGAGTAATTAGCCCAATGAGAGAGACAAAGCTTTTTTGGATGCAAATGACGTTCATTCCGGTCCGTCGAATTGAATATCTCACGAATTTTGCGGCCTAATCAGGTCGATTCGCATGAACCACACTTGCTTGTAGGCGTTTAGGCTCAGGAGTAGACATGCCATGCGTTGGCTATCGCATCTGTCAGCAAGAATTCATGGTGTTTTTCAGCGTATTTGGGGGATGAATAGTCCTTGAGCAGAGTGATGGTTTCGCGTCCGCACCATTTTACATACAGACGCCAAGTGACTTCTCCTCACGTCTAACTGCCACGTCCCGGCTGTGTACTACCACAACCACCACACGAAAAGTTCGCCCGTCTGTTCAAACCGGAGATGCTTTCCATCTACTGCAACCGCCTTCTATACACAATTACGTAAGCATATCCGACATACCGGCACTTTCATTAGCTCTACCCAAATATTATACACTATTTTATACACACTGCCGTATAGATCTATACGTCACAGTCGGTCGCAGTAGCCCAATTAGAGCACAATGCTCAATTCCGCAAACATGTCGTCGTTGCATTTCGGCTTTCATTTCAGAATCCGCCGCGTCAAGCTCGAACCGTTCACAGCGATCCAAGTCCCCACGTCAATCCATGATGGAAAACCCACTGCACTCGTCGATCCTGCCCAAGACGGGCGGTCTACGCAAGTCCAGCTCCACACGCAGCCTCGCGTCTCTGGCGGACGTGCAGGCGTTGATCCTCGCGCAGGACGAGGAAGAGCAGGCGCAGCAGCGCCGAAAGTCGCTGTCCAAGCCTCCGCGTCACGCCAGTGTGCCCATGTACGCGCAGATCCTGCTGCAATTGTGGCAGCGGGAGTTGCAGCGCAACGATGTGGGACTCACGAGCGACTTCTTCTACGATCTCAATGGAACTGAGGAACAAGGCGTACAACTTGTCGGAAGCATGCAAGCGCTGGGCTTCAACATCACGGTGCCGCAGTTCCTGGCCATGCACCGCTGCTCCATCTACTCGGTGCTGTTGGTGGCTTTGTAAGATCAAGACGACGGCTATTTTATCGTCGGTAGATCAATCTCCGTCCCACATTCTCGAAACGTAGCGTCACAACATCCAGTAGCATAGCAAGATAATTTATAGCGTACGAGCATCCTCCAATGCATCGACTATCGCTCAGTACATGTACGATATCCGACCACCTGGTGTTTGTAAGCATATCACATTATTTGGTCTTCAAGTTAACGTCCGCCTGGACGAAATTGGTTCTGTACTTTGCTCTTATGTAGTCGTCCCAACCGCGTGTTCGATCGTGAGGATTGTCGACGAAAGTTACTCTCGCCGCCCATAGTGCCTGGATCCACGTACTCTGGACGTGGATAGCAGATCTTGTAGTGTAGCGCCACATCCACCTGGTTATGACCTTGTCGAACAGCTTCCTCAATTGCAGCAGGGTCTGTCAACGTGCGGCTCTCCTCAAAGCGTCTCCTGCACAAGTCGCAAGACGTCAGACCTTTTCCATCTTTAGCCACGCCAGAATGCTCTCCACACCAACGCAAGTGCATTGTACCTGGCCTCATCGCGGATCCACTGCTGCTCCACGTAGCCGCCTTCCCCTGTTACATCGTAGAGCATGAACGCAACAAGCAATGAGGGGATGCATCTAACTGGAGAACCACTGCGAGTTCGACGCGTACACGTCCTAGCAACGCGCAAGATGCGGCGATAGAGCGAGAGTGACATTTCTGATGCAAGTTAAGACGAGTCCAGCGTAGCGCGCTGGTCATAAGCTCGCGTTCCAGTGGTGGCAGAATGTCCAAATTTTGTGACCAAATTAGTCCTGCGATTGTGAACCAGACTAAAAATTGATGCTGAAGCCAAATGAACATAACGCTTTTATGAGGTTGGCCAGAATTTTGTGCGACCGTGAGCTGGTGGTCGTGACTGGGGGATGTCATCGGTGTTTAATGCTAGAAATGCAAGAAAACGCAGTGAATGCTGCTTGGAAATGAAATGGTGAGGCGTATTTATCGCACTCGCTGTCATGGCAGCATGTTGATTGTCGTGATGTCGGACAACTTCTGCCTGCAAATACACATGCACAACAAGCAAATCGCGGACGGTATTTGCTGCCCGATGGTGATGATGGTCTCCAGTCTCAACTTGGCCAAAGGAAGCGCATCCCGCACAGTGCAACGCTGCTAAAACTGCTGGTTCATGCACAACAATGTACTTTGTACCATTCAAATTGCTCAAAGTGAAAGTGTGGACTGATGTTGCTATGTGGTTTGTGAAACTACTGAGGAGGTGGCAGCAAGTCTTGCGTCTGAATACGCCGTACAGCTTCGCCTGTAATGGGGTTGATCCCCTCGCGTGAGTTGTGGTACTGCAGATTTTGAGCTCTTAGTGTTGCTCGATGTCTGACCGCGGCATCGGCAGCTTGTAGTCGTTCACCATCTTTGCCATCATTGTACTTCAGTGTGACTGGGTTGAATGGTTCGCCACACTTGTTGCGTCGAGCTTTCGAACCTGAAGCACGTAGTGCATCCCAACGACGCTTTTCCTCTGCTGAAGCAGCGTCCATGGCGTCCCAACGACGCACATCTCGGTCCACAGCTTCACGACGACGTCGCTCTTGGTGCATCCTAGTGCGAGCTCGAGCATTCTCTCGAACAACTCGTTCTTCTCCTGCCGTGTCCGAGTGGAAGCGATCGGCATCACTCATGAACCCCTGACTCTGTGGCGTGTAAACCAACATGGCACTACTAGTGACAGAGGTGTCTACACGGACGAAACCTTCCTTGCGAGCCCGTAATCGCTCCTTTTCACGTTGTTCCTTGTCACAAACAGCTTCACGCTGTTCTCGTGATCGTGCTGGGATGTTGTTGAACTCTCGGATTGGAGTTCCAGACTCTGGAGTCTTGCTATGAGCTGGCATTTGACTTGATAACTAGTCTTACTAGCTCCAGGAAGGAGATCACAAATGCTCTACGAAAAATGCTTTCAGCTTGCTCAAGATGCGATGCTACATGTCCAAATCCAGTGCAGTCTTTTATAGCTGAAGCAGCGTCAATAGCGTCCATAGCATCCCAACAAGCCTAGAAAAATGTAAAAATGCAAGTCTCACACTTCTCTACGAGCGGCACGACGCTATCTTGCCACGTCACTTGTCCAGTCTTTTGATTCGGTTGTGCTTGAGTTTGGTCTTGTTGCGGGGCTCCAGTCCCTACAGCAGGGAACGACTGTGGAGACACATCTACACCATTCACATGAGTAATGTAGACTTCATCTCGACGCATTCCAGCTTCGAAGCACGGTGATCCAGGTAGTGCTTGCACTACGATCCATCCGTCCTGTTGTCGTAGCGGTTTGAGTCCCAACGCGCCATTCACCTTGGTCACGCTGATGGTCTGCTCACAGTCGAAGCTGAACCAAAGTCTCACTGCTTGTACGAATCCTCGCTGCATCTCGTCCGGATTCAAGTGATACACACCATCGTATAAAATACGTGGGCCTTGTTGCGAGATAGCACTAGGGCAAGCTGCAGCGAGGGGTAGCGTACACGTTTGAATGCTGATGATGGTCACTGGTCGTCCTGTACGTCGAAAGTTGTTAATGTACTCTCGCGCTCGATGCGTAGTCACCAGCACGTCTTCGTATTGTGCAGATGAACCTTTCATCAGCGGCAACGATATCGCTTTCTTCTCCTTGATCATGACAGGGACCCACGTACCGATGTGAATATACGGCTCGTGGAATCCCTCCATGTTGGTTTCGTGATAACTTCCGTGGACAGTGTTCCCCAATGGCGATAAAGGGGAGACTCCATGCATTGCACTAGTCCGACGTACTTCCATGGGCTGGAACGGTGTTGCAGTTCCTCGACGAACTCCGCGAATTGCATGGTCTGTCTGTATGTGAAGATCACTGCGTTGGCGAAATGGACTGCCAAAGATGTCAAGCACCCAGCGCGAGTCTGGCTGAACGAGGATTTCCACTTCGCCATCGTTTTCCTCTGCTGGTAGTCCGTCCGGGAACGTATACAGAGCGATGTCGTCTGGCGAACCGACAGCAAATAGCTCTTCCTCACTGTAAAGAGCATGTGCTAACCCCATTTTGACATCACTCCATTGATCAAGGCGATGCAACTCCGCTGGCTCGAACTCAAAACACCCGTCGTTCTTGCAGACCAACACACGCATAAGAATGAAAGTTGTTGGCACCAATTCAACGGTTGGATAAGTGCTCTCAAGGTGCAGATGTCTGCGGGGTTTCGTATTTGATGAATTTAGATCATGAAGCTGAACTGTGTTCAACTCGTTTCAGTCTTTCGATCACTAGGAGTTCACAAAGCATTGCGAGTTACATGACAACGAAAATATGAACTAGATGGTATACGAATTTCGACGGTCTTCTGCTAGTAGTGTGCGTAAAACAATGACGACTTGCAATGCAGTTGGTCTGTCTGCAGCTTCAAAGCTGAGGCACCTTTCAGCTAGCTCTCGAACCCCCGTTGGGCAACCCAAAGTGAATACTGGATGTAGTTTTCCGGACGCTACCTGCTCGAGGATTTCCACATCGCTCATAGTTTGTCTTCCACTCACGACACCTTGAATATTTTCGTAGGGTAGCGAATGGGTATCGATCTCCGATAGAATAACTCCAAATGCGTAGATATCTGCTGCAGGATTGTAGTCTGCAGCACCTGTAACTACTTCTGGTGCCAACCACCTTTCTTCTCGAAAAGAGAGACCAATACTTGACATGTTGGTAACCTCCTTCTTCTGAATGACGAAATCATCAAGTCTAGCACGAAATTCAGGTGGTTTTGACAGCAACACACTGTGCGAAGTGAGATCGCGGTGAACCAGCGTTGGAGAAAACGAGTGAGCATATGCCAATGCTTCAGCAACGTCAAACGCAACTTGAAGTTTCCAGGCACTGTGTGAACGCCACGATCGTAAATCCGTGGTGTCTTGGACTCCAGCAAGATACGAACGCAGATTACCGCCTTCCATGTACTCAAACAGAGCTTCCAAGCCGTATATGCGGCTCCACATGACACCCACAAGTGCTACGATCCGCGGGTGATCGAGAGAAGCAGCAAGATGGATATCGTCAGCAAAACTCTTCCGTTCAGATGATTCATCAAGATGTTTCTGCTGAAGCCTTTTGCACACTAGAAATCTCGAGCCGCAAAATCTCGTTAAAAAAGTGATGCGATGATCACGATCTGGTCCACGAGAACGGTGATCGCTGTCAAGTCTGCGGATGTATTCAAGTTCATCAGCGTTGATAAGCAGTGCACCAAACTCATCTTCATACGGAATGCCCAGTCTCGGTGGGGAATCTCTTGTGTCTGAGTCCATAAAATATCGTTCTGCGCCGAGGTGATCACCGTATGGAGGTGGATTCTCGGTCGGACTAATTAGTTCACGGCGCAACCTGATGATCTCTGATCCAGGCTTCATGGCCAATGCACGGCGACGAAGGCATTTGAATACGAAAATAATGGCAAGAATGACGAAGAGTACGATAGCTGCAGCCATGATTCCAGCAATAAGGGCCTTGTTTGACGTCGATTTCTCCTCCTCATCTGAGCCAGCACTCGAAACGCACACGTTAATTGTGTTATTGTTTGCTTGCAGGTCCTCTGTTGTGTTGCACGCCGTCTCGCCAAATGAATCCACATCAAGCTCATCAAGGTCTTGGAGAAAGTTGAACTGCGTCGTCGTGAGCTTGACGCCTGTGAAGTTGTTTCCTCGCATATCGAGTCGCTGGAGAGCAGACATGGAGAAGATTCCGATCGGAATAGATGTGAAATTGTTGTTCGCGATATCGCTGCGTATATGTCAGCACGTAAAAGTCAGACACCACAAAATAAATCGCCACACTAGCACTTACAGTGTGACCAAGCTCGACAAAGAAGTATCCAAGCCTCCCAGATTATTATCTGACAAATTGAGTGTCTGTAGCTTGGGTAACTCCAAATCCACCGGAAAGTACCCGAAGTAGTTCTTCGACAGATCTCTGCAGCAACATATTCAACAAAAGTATCAACACCTCCACCTTTTGCAGTCTCACGTAAATCGTACAGGTTTTCAAGCTCGCTCATGTCCTTCACATCATCTGGGTAGCTAATCATGAGGCAGTTCGATATCGTCAGATTCACCAGACCTGACGGCAGCGACGACTCGAGAATCTGTTCCAGCCCGAGGTTTGCCAATGTCCTACAACACATAAGTCATCTCACTCAGATACTAAACGTCCTTAAAACTTCATTGCATCAACTTACACTGCTCGTAATTGTGCATTTGCAGTGAGTAGTTCCTGTGGTAGTTGAACCTTTGCCACTTTTCCCCTCACGCCAAACACACTCGACCCCCCTGCCAACACGACGCCAGTCGTCGACGTCATAAATGTCAAAGGCTCAATATGCTGCAATGCATCATTGGACTTCGACGGATATTCCGTCGTCAAATTGGTCACCGTCTTCAATTCACTATCAGCCTCTGTCTCCTGTTCACTGGACCAGTTCCGTTCTTGCTCACTGGGCTCTACTTGACTGCTGAACGGGATCAGGAACGTGTACGTGCTGAAATCGATCGCTCCATTCGCTGCAAAGTCGTTTGGACCATTAGAAAAGCACTCGTACGTGCAATAGTCGTCGCCTGTGCAGTTCCCAAACGTCGAAGCAGCGTTCGAGCATTCGTCTTCGTCTCCAGCAGCATAAGCTACACACGGACGACCTACTGGACATAGAGAATTGCACTCGGAAGTTAACGCAGTCTCGTTACGTGTGCAAGACGAAGAAGACATGCGTGCGAACGGGTCAATTGCGATGTGAGACGGCGGAAGCGATATAAGTGACCCGGTTGAGCAAATGGGTTCATCTTGAAGATGGAAAATTTATCGACTTGTGTGCAGTTGTACGGGAAGTACGAGAGGATAGGTGGCTAAAGGCAGGAGATGTGAAGTTGTCGATTTCGTTGCAGGAAGAGGAAGTGTGATGCACGTAACATGTGGATTTGTGAAGTTAATTACAATAAGTCACGCTTTCGATGGTAGAAAGGATCAAACAATGAAGACGTCCTCGAAGTACTAAACAGCAAAGCATTTCGCTGACAGGCATCACTGTCCCTCCTGTACCAGTCAATCTACAAGCTTGATCAACTGCTTCTAAGGTTGTTTCCTCAGCCAGATTCCAGCTTTACGAAGCAAGAAGGATCGCTTTTAACGCAGCTTTATCGTCGCCTTTTACGGGTTCTGGCGAATTCTTGTATGTGGTCAAGTAGTGCTGATAAAATTCGTTCCGTCGCAGTTCATCGTCTTTCGCCCACAACAATCCCAACATCCTTTTCACATAGTTCTCCGTTCTTTTTGATTCCCCCCAAATCTCCGCCCTCGCCATCTTTTCTATCGTCGTGGCAGCCTTATCACCGTATTCCGGGGAATAATAATGGGAACCCCAGCTTAAGGTTTCAATCATGTTTTCGTCGAAGATATTAACATAGCGCTTGTAGACCCTGTATTCGTTGGTGAGCTTGGCTGCGGGATCGTTCAATAGTTGCTCAATGGTGATTTTATCCAGTCCCCACTTTTTCCAAACACTGTAAGTGGAAAAGCCCCCACTGGCCTTCTGCCATAGACCAAACCTCTCAACACTGTTAGCATAGTTCAAGTAGAGTGGGAAGTTATCGTGGGCCTCTAACTCAGTTCCCTTTAGGTTCTTCATCCCCAACTTTTCCTTGACGTATTCTTTGGGCTTGCCGAGACTTTCCCACCAACTCAGTTGCGCTTTGCTCTTTATTTTCGCGACGAGTTTCGACAAAAGAAAATATATACTATTAACCCTCTCTTCTTCATCAATCGATTCGTTTTCGCTCGTGACGTCTTCATTCTCGTTGAGTGTCTTAACGAGTCGTAGTGATCTCCTCAGGTTGGTATTGTGGTGGACAGTAGCTGCGTAATGATTCAAAAGTGACTTGGATTGACTGGCTTCCAGAGAGCACCAGTACAAGCAAGAAGAACTACCACCGTGAGCAGCAGAACACGATGAAAACGCATATCCAAGTCCGAAAGAGCAAACACTCCACCGCGACAATAGCACTTCCGAACTGTGGTAGGAATTCGTTTTGTACTGACTGACAGTGAATCTACATGAAGCTCTTTGATTACATTGTTCGTAATCATCTTTCTGGTACATCACTAAAAAATGGAATTACGGTACTCCAGTTACTTCATGTAGAGATATGCAAGGACGTACTTGAGTCATCGAACACATAGTCGTTTGCTTTATTAAACTTTGAAAGGGAATAGAGGCCCACCATTGTTAGCACGAATTTCTTACCAAATGTGATGTTGATGGGGGTATAAGAATCTTTGACACTAAGAATTGAGGAGAGTACATCGATGGATTTCAGTTAATCGTCGCTGTTCGCAGAGCATACGCTACCTCTGGTCTGTCATCAGGATTGTGTGCTAAACAGCGATGTGCTAGTGAACGAATATCGGGAGGACAATGTAGAGAAAAGCTGGGCAGGATGGCCCCCATTGCAATCATCTGCAGGATTGCCACATTCGCCAGTGGGTTATCTTTTGGTCCCCTAGCATCATCGTACGGGATCGCGTGTGTGTCGAGTTCCGAAAGCACCACTCCGAAACTGAATATATCGGCTGCTTGGTTGTAATCCTCCTTTCCAGCCAACACCTCGGGAGCTTCCCACCTACTCGTCCCCACTCCTTGAGTCATCGTGTTTTCTTCCGACATGATTCGTGATACTCCAAAATCTGTCATCTTTGCGCGCATCTCTCGCGAAAGCAAAATGTTGCGGGACTTGAGGTCGCGATGGACTACTGGAGGAATGAACGAATGTAGGTACACAAGCGCCTCAATCACATCAGTCGCAATCTGTAGTTTCCTATCTGTCCAAGTCCGAGGTGTGTGAGGGTAAATGAGGAATTCACGGAGATCTCCACCGACCATGTATTCCGAGAGAGCTTGCAAGTCCGACTCAATAGTCCAGGCTGCACCAACAAGCTTGACGATGTTCGGGTGGTCGAATTTTGCTGCCATCTTTATCTCGTCTAAGAAACGATGTGTGCTCTGTTGAGTCTCATGCATTTTTCGCAAGCGCTTCGATGCGAATAGCTGAGTTCCACGATACTTCACGAGCCATACGTCCGCATATGCCCCACCTCCAATTTTCCTCACGTCCTCGATGTCGTCGGCATTCATCTGAAGCGCGATAAGTTGTGGGTCTTCCCACACTGACGCATACGAGTTGTCAGTCACTTTTGTCATTCTGTCCGATGAACTTTCAGTCCTAGATTGAATTTGCTTCTTCTTTTGCCAGTGCCACACAAAAGCACCGACGACCAACATGAAGACGATGGTACCAACAATACAACCAGCAAGCACCCCACCCGAGAATCGCCCCGGGCAAGCATAATTTTCATAGTCGTACAACTGTCGCTCCACTGCAGTTCGACTTAGAGAAACTCCATGAGTTTTCTGGACGCCACTAAGGTTGGACCCCTTATCGACATCCCTGATGCAGACGGATATGTCATGAATTTCATCCAAACTAGATCCACCACAACTCCTTAACGCGACAAAATCTTCCTCCTTGAGATCCCACGATAGTTGTCGGAGAAAGTCAGCTTGGGCTGCTGTAAAACTGCGAGATAGTGGCGGATTGTATGAGATGTTCCTGGTCAAGGGAACAGTGGAGGGGTTAAAATGTCTTCGTAACATGTTGTCAGTCGACGAAAGTAAGTGGTTCATACAATCTTTTGAGTTGATGTAGTTGATAGACGCCTTCAGGAATCGCAGTGAAGAGGTTATGATTCAAAATCCTGGTAGGCAGACATGCGAAACAAAAGTCAGTTTCACAAAATTATGTGAAGCGGATGAAGTTGGTTAACTTACAGTGTGTGCAACCTAGGAAAATATCCTCGGAAATCATTCATCCCGTTGTTTTGCATGCTCCTGAACAAAACCACAAAGAGTTAGGCGGCTACCAGAACAAATCGGGTCAGAACTTACAGTGACTGCAGAGTGCTTGAATAGACACTGGTATCAACCTCCTCGATGAAATTTGAATCCAAATTCCTGTTTACACATAACATCGACAATTAGTTCCAAGTGGTGTGAGTTCACAGTGCGAAATCCTCGACAACAAATCCTTACAAATACGAAAGCGACCGTAGATGTAGCACTGGGATGGTCGGAAATTCCTTAACAATGCATTTCCGAGCTGTAATTGCAAAGTGTTGTCTGGTAAAATGGACTCGAGGTGGCCAGCTACTGCAGATAAATTGAGGTTGATGAGCTCAATGCTGGTAACTTCCGTTGAGCTGCTGGCGAAAGACGGATCAAAGTCAACATTGACCGCTTCGCTTCTTTGCATATCGCCAGAGCTGTTGCCATTGCTGGCGAAAGACGGATCAAAGTCAACGTTGACCGCTTTGCCTCTTTGCATATCGTCAGAGCTGTTGCCACTGCTGCTCAACACAAACCACACACATAATAACGTAAGGTTACCAATAGTGCTAACGAAAAGAGCAAAATGCTGCTCAACACAAACCACACACATAACAACGCAAGGTTACCAATAGTGCTAAAGATAAGAGCAAACGTGACGTACATATGTGTGTAGTTTGGGCTCAGCTCCATTTTACCAATCCTGTCAACCATTTTCTCAATGAAGAACAAGTACCTGTTGGAGTGTATGAATGCCGAATCCGATAGACACGAGTACTTGACACCATCGTCAGAGTCCACCTTAGCGATACATGGAGTGAATTGGTCACAATGGCCACTGCAACTGGTCGTCAAGATGTTTCTCCCGTTGACCCATGGTACCAGTCGAATAGAAATCACTAGCAACAACAGTCGTGACACTACGGTTGTAGACTGCATGAAGCTGCGTGGGTGGAGAGCTGTGCCGAGTGCTGCGTTTTGTAAAATGCTTGAATTGACCGGAAGATACTTTAAAGTACATGTGCAAATTGTGGCATAAACACTAGCCATAACATGATTTCGACAATCCCTCGGGATCACTGAAGCCAAAGTGCTACTGGATAATGATCGCGGTCTCGTTTTGACCAGGTGATTCTAGATGTGCGTTCTGTGGTACGCAAACGCTTGGATTGACAGAGCTCAGTCTCTTGACCAAATTCATGCTAGACAATCAATGTTTCGACGACATGATGATGCTTGTTAAGCTTTCGAGTCGGTATCGTTTCGATCGATTGAATTCATTCTCAAAACGTCAGCAGTGAGCCACTATCGATTGAGAGTCTCATGCCGTGCAAGCACATCTTGTTCGTGCTTGAAATTTCAACTGAAATTTGTCCACGTATTCGTGGCTATTCAACCAAGACCAAATGACGTTTGCCCGAAGTCTGCATTTCAAAGCAGAACAACGTTCCTCGAATGAGAAATGAGTTCATAAATTTTTCCACTTTATCGATTGAGCTTGGATTCCTCACCTCACTCAAGTCTCATATATTTCAAAGCGACAATGGACATGTAGCCATGTTGGAATCTGTAGTCAACTGTACCATGAAAATGGTACCGCACATTCCCAAAGCTGTTTTTGCGGTCGTTTCGAGGGAGTTTTTGGCTCAAGTTTCCACTTTATTTTCGAGCAGCTCAACCGCCAGTGCGAGTGTCGTGTGAGAGCAGCATTTGTGATCTTCAGGAGGAAGGACCAAGTCCATTCGACCGCGTATCAGTCACAGGATGGAAGACGACGCTCACAACGCTGGTGCGTCTGTCTGGTCTCGTTAATTACCAATGAAATTGCTCATTTCTTGTGATTATTGAGCAGAAAACGCTGAGCCCGTAGTGACGGAGACACCGGCGGAGGAGGAGCACGCTGCTCCTGCAGAGGAGGCAGCGCCTGCTGAGGAACAGGAAGCTCCTGCTGAGAGCAAGGAGGAAGACGCCAAGGAGGAGCCCGCAGTTGAGGCCGACAGCAAGGACGAACCAGCACAAGAAGCCCCAGCAGCCAAACACGACGAGGACGAGGTGAAAGCGGCTGAACCTGCGGCTGAAAGCGTCCAGGACAAGGTGGAAGTGCAGGCTTTACCCATTCGTGCGTACCTGGACCAGACTGTGGTGCCGATCCTACTGCAGGGCATGTCGGCGCTCGTGAAAGAGCGTCCGCCGAACCCGATCGAGTGGTTGGCAGCCTACCTCATCAAGAACAACCCACAGGGACCTAGTGCTGGCGGCGAAGCAAAGTAATTAGATTGAGACGAAAATGATGCCTTTTGAAATCGCCATCAACACCATATTTGCTCCTTTCAACAAATACATGCAACATATCGTAAACATATCCACGCGAGTGCACATGATTTAGATTTTACCTCTACTGTAGCTGCTTTCAAGCTCCACCACAGGTTCCGACTTGCGAGCTCTAAGCATCTTTAGTGCTTCACTTCACTGCACTTGCTTCTTGTTCTCTAGCTAGCTAGTTCTCGCCACGACCGCGTCCACGACCGCGACCACCACCTCGACCACGCCCACGGCCACCATCACCACGTCCGCCTCGGCCATCACCACGTCCACCGCGTCCACCCCTGCCACCTCGATTACCGAATCCGCCACGGCCTCCACGACCACGTCCACGGTTTGCTTGGCGGTCTATTGAATAACCAAAACACGTAAGCAAAACCAAAACAGAAATATCAAGTATGCCTCCTCTTGCTACGTCTCATAGACACTTACCCCGCTTGTTGAAGTCTTCTTCATTCACCATGTCCAGAATCTGCACATAATCACCATATCCGTCAGCTAACAGCGCCCACAGAACTTGCTACACATTAACGCACCTCGTTGGGTACGCGGATATATTTGATAGTGTTGCCACGGATGTAGCACTCGGGCATCTTCCAGAAACGGTCGCCATCCTGCAAAACAACGCTCAGCACCATATCCAACACAAAACCACGACCTACAGCAGTGAACGCACCTTGGACGTGCAGATCACTTCGCGCAGGTTGACGTTCATCCAGGTGTCACAGTTGACGAGGTGTCCGTTGTACGTGTCTCCATTCTTGAGCTCCACCAGCTACAAAGCAGTCACCAACATTACCCACTATAGCGTTCTCCCCCTCCTCTGTATTGTCCGTACCATGGGGTGTCCCTGCGCCGTCTTGAGCAGCGAAAGCGGCAGCTACAGTCAATGTAAGATACCATCACCCCGTCGTTAATATTCACGTTCACAGAGATTTTAAGCCCGTCGGCGTCGGCTAGATGCTTATAGAGATAGTATACGTCGCTCTGCGTGAGTCTAGACACTATCATATACACATTACGCACCATATTCGTCGTGTAAAGTGCCCCAGTTCTTGTCGGTGCGTACGCACTGTTCTAGTAGAAAATGTAGCAATTGACGTGGTGCACACTAAATTATGTTACTATCTAAATCGTACTTAACAAAAACCGTACTTAATAGAAAATGAGATGCTTGGTTTGCAGAAAGAAACGAAGCAAAAGCCAACTCAAGCAAAGAAGAAGGTATGGAATGAGATCTGTGTGTTCTGCATCGCTACAGCGTTTGTGCACGTATATGTCTTCATCCTCCCGCTTCTTCCGTCTCCAACGAGCTATAGACGATCGAGATCCGAGGGGGAGAAGAAAGTTGCACTTGGCCTCTCTAATTTCAAGCATAGTTTCTAACTGTCGAGTGTGTTGCAGTCATGTCGGAGGAAGTGCCCCCTAACACGGACGCCAGCAATGGCGAAGACAAGAAGAAGGCCGAAGCCATTACCATCCGAGTCAAGGATCAGTCAGGCGAGGAGACGTTCTTCAAGGTGAAGCCCAACACCAAGATGGAGAAGATCTTTACTGCTTACGCGCAGCGCAAGGGCGTGCCCGCCAGTGCGTTGCGTTTCCTGCTGGACGGCACGCGCATCAGCGGCGACCAGACGCCCAAGATGCTGGAGCTGGAGGACCAGGACCAGATTGACTGCGCGCTCGAGCAGGTTGGAGGCTACAGGTGCTAAGCCTACTCCCGTCTTTTGTATGTGAGAATGAGGAGCACTAAGGAGAACACGACAGCAAACACAGCTCTCAGTGTCCACACGTTCCAGTCCTCACCTTTCACCTTTGCAGCTGCAACTTGTGCTGTGAGAAGGTGTCGCTGTCCAAGATGTCAAGGATTCAGCTTCGAGAGCTAACAAGAAGCGACTACAAGTCCCTCGACAATTGAATGCAAGCTCAGCTTTCATAAACACACTGTCCTGGTCCATCTTGTACTCTATGAATTCATCTACCACCTTACAACTGTTTCCTCAACCACGACGGCGGGTTCACGGGGATCGTCACTAAATCCGTGTCGAAGAGCTCAATGAACTGTTCGTTCTGCAGCCTCACTTTGCTCCCTGCGAACCGCCGGTACTCCTCGAAGATCGACGACAGATGCCAACCCTGAATCTTGCGTAGACAACCCACCACAGCACCTGTAGCAAGAGCCGTCAGCCACCAAACAACTGTTCTACTGTGTCATTCATTACCTGTGCGGTCTCGGCCGAGGTGACAAGTGATGTAGAGCGGGTAGTTGGAGCGGTCCAGGATGATATCGAGCGCTGCGAGCACCGTCTCCTCAGACAGCGGCTCCCATGACTTTCGACGACTCTCCATGCGCGTGTTGCCGCCCAAGAACACGAGCTGGATCTCCTGCTCCTCCACGAAGCTCCGGAACTGCGGGTTGGGCTCCTCCAGCGCCAAATAAATAATGGTGCGCAGGTTCAGACGCTCCAGGAAGGGGAAGTTGAGCTCGTTCGGCTGCCCCGATCGATACAGATCCTCCTCGATCATGCCGTAGTTGACGGGCGGGATGAAGTACGACATGCTGCGGCGAGGGCTAGCGAGGAAGTCTGTAGCTAATGATCTTGAAAATGACAATAGCTTCTAGCAGATGTTCTAACATGAATTTCAAAATGTTGACTTGCGATTTGTATGTACAAAGTTCATGGATTTCTCTAACTGGTTATTTAACAATTTCTAACTTCAGTTTAGTGTTGCAGTTTCTTGCTTTTATGCGGCGCGTACACTTTGAGTCTCATCGCTACCGAGCGTGCCGTCGCACGAGACGTGGTGCAGCTTCGGCATCATGCCGCCAGCAACCGCCGCTTGGATGATGCATTGCACACCACGTGCGCTTAGGAAGTTGTCTTCAAGCCCGAGGAAGCGCATCTGAGGGCATTGTGCACTCGATAGCAGCTCCACGACTGGTGCTACGCAGTTGTCCGTGATGATGTTGCCTCCCATGCATAAGTACTTGAGCTGCTGGCAGCGGCCGGCACGGAGTGCAGCCATAATGCGCTTCAGACCTGACTCGCCGATGTAGTTGCGGCGAATGTCCAGGCGCGCCAGCTTTGGTAGCGACCCCACCTTGAGCAGCCACGCGACGTCCACCGTGCCTACATCTGAGAAGCCGTTGCCACCAAGTAGCAGGTCTTCCAGAACTGGACACGAACCCTTGACCAGTGCAGCACACAAGAGATGCAGCGCATTACCACGGCAAGTATTGGTGAAGACTGACACGAGACGGAGACTGTTGAGACGTCGACAGGCACCGAGCTCGATGCCTTCAGCAAGCTGCTGCACCACTTCCTCTCCAGCGTTGTCATGCGAGATATCGAGCTCGCTGCAGCCCCAGGCATGCAGTGCTGGTCCAGCTTCCTGCTGGTCACATAGCGGTTTCATCGAGTTGAAGACAGTGAGGCTCGTCAGGTTTGGGAACTGGCACAGGAGAGTAGCTGCTGGTTGAGTAGGCACTGCAACTGCGCGTAGTGTGTAGGCAAGTTGAAGTTGGCGCAACTCCACCTCGAGTGTGAACACACAACGAGGCAACACTCGACGTGTGAAACGATTGATCTGCATACACCGCATGGTCTCCAGACCAGGCAGGAAAGCGAACACGAGGCCTAGCACAGCCTCATCCATGATAAAAAATGAAGCCTCCTCGTTCATCTTGGCCACTGTGCGCGGCGTGGAAGTAGAAGTAGATCCGATACACTCAGCGCGCGGGCGTTTGATCGTAAGTCTCGAGACACCGAACGGCGTCATTGCTCTGCACTTGCGTTTACCTAATTGAGGCACTGCTGTAACGGATCCATTGCCCGCCATCATGGCAGCGGCGCGGCGCCGCGATACTGCAGCTTCATGAAAACTCAGCGACACAAGCGACTGAAGTCGACGACGCAGTGTGTTCAGGTCGCGGTATTCGTGGAACGAAGCAGCTCGGGAGTACAGCGACAGCTCGATGCGCTTGGCCAGCGACGGAGTGCGGGTATCAGCACAAGCCGAGGCGTCGACGCGCTTGCTACGGGTCATTGCGATGATGCGTTGCACCATCAGCCGTCGCTCAGGGAGGTCAGCAGGCGACTGCCAGTGCGTCAAGTCGGCTGTGTATCGTTCAGGAAGGAGACCGGCAGGCAGTGTCACGTGGCTAGAGCCTGAGCCGGAGCGCATCGACGACGCAGCGCTAGCAGTCGTCGTCGCAGAGACAGCAGTCGCTTCGAATTGCAACTGCGCAGCGTCTTCTTCCATGTTAATGGCTGTGTCGACGCTAAGGTTGGCCCAGGGCTGGCGCGCGGCCGTCGGGTCCAGCGTGCGCGGCGTGGCTCCGCTCTCTGGCAGCTCGACCGCCAGCTTGGTCACGAGGCGGGCGGTCGTGGGCGTGAGCGCCCCTTGGCGCTCGGACGAGATCTCGCGCGGACTCTGCATCTCTTCTAGCGTCTGAGACCCTTCTCTACGAGGAGCTGTCAGTGCGGGCTCGGCAGCCAATTGAGGAGTGAAACCCAATCATCGCGCGTGCGGCGGAGACGGGGCAACGCCGAAAAAGCGAGGAAAGGAAGCGAGATAACGCCCAGCTGCCAACGGACGCGTCCGTGGAAGCGTTGGGCTGGGAAATTCTAGGATGGAAGCCATTTGACAAGGTGAGCCTCGAGACCGTTTGGGCCTTATCTGCAGCGGCTAGTGGCCTCATGAACGGCTCCAGTATAAGACGGCGTGTTGCCGGTGCCGCACCTGCAGTCGCGCGGCGATAAGATAGTCGAAAATTCGCGGCGTGGCTAGCACGACTTGGCCACCAAGACGCGCTCAGTTGGCGCCAGCTGGCTGCGCCTTCACACTGCGCCGGCTGCCGTGAGTAACCTGCTGGCTGTCGACTTGGAGCGCGTAGAGGCAGGCAGTCGTGACAGATATGGAGCTGAAGGTGCTGTCATTTCCGTCAAGCTGGTGGCGCCAATGCGGTACGACCTCGCGGTAGGTAAAGACAACCCAAAAACCGAAGCGGAGACCGTGAAACCAGCGCGGGCACTCGCTGATTTGGAGCCAGCCAGCGCAGATGCTATATGCCATGGCGTGCGAAACGGAGGTTCGATGCGCGCTGGCTGCAGCTGCAGTGCCCCTCTTGGCACCAAGATGGCGTCGAGCTCGACGGAGGGAGATACGCTGCAGAGAGTCTTGCGATGAGGCTTATTCGCGGTTTCGTCGACGTGTTCAGACCAGCGAGTAACTACACTAGACTAGACTCGAAGGCGAGCATGCAGAGCGCTGGTATAGGCTCGCTCGTCGGTCGGAAGCGCACGGGAAGCCGAGCGGAACAGGCGAAGCTTCCGGACAGACCGTTACCGTCAATCGGCCGTTGACAGCGCTAATGACAGGAGCGACCGTGCGATTTGCTCCAAGCAGTGCAGGCTGCACCTGGTGCCACCACCACACTGTGAATGCGGATGCTGTCTTCGCCGGCGATGCTAGCCGGAGCCTGATTCTTTACCAACGAGCATTTCTCAAGGCCATGCCGTGGGTGGCATTCGCCAGCTGCTGGCGCAGGAAGGAACCACTCACCTGCTCTCTCTTGAGGTAGCTTCTCGACGGCGACGATGTGTATGGCTTATACTCATTCTAGAGGGGTAGTAATACTACGCTGATTGGCCGGAAAGAAGGAATATTCGGGTAGAACATCACTGTGATTGGCTGAGAATTGATGTATTGAGCTGACCACCGAAATGTAGCCATGCAACACCGGATTATTGGCGCTGTGAAAATGAGAGTCGATAGAAATTTTTTCCAATTACCGCAACTGGCAAAGCAAGAAGTGCTTACAGAAGAGTCTTTTCTTCATTACTAGAGGGATTTAGAGGATTTCACAATGGTCGAGTTGTGGCTCTAACCTAAAAAATGAACTGTAGCCTCCAAAGCCATGCAATGCCCTCTGAATTTTCACACTGGAAAGCAGGTTTTGGAGTAGCTTTGTCCAATGTTCAAACCGAATGTATGCTATGTTGTCGTTAACCAAGGCTGATCCAACAAAGGTAGATGGCGTTTAAAGATGGTTAACATCGACTGTGGCACGCTCTAACCACTTGTGATTCCATTGGTAAGGCAAGTGTTCACTATCGTGCTGTTTAGTTTCACTGTGCATTTGATCTTTTGCAGATGCTATTGTTTGTGTTTTTCATGTACTAGGTGGAGGCAATTTACGTAAGTGCGGTAAAGAAACTTGATTTCATTAACTATTTAGCAGATTTTTTGTCTGAGTAGGTCTAAACAATGTTGCGATCGTCCCGCGATCACAGTCAAGCTCTGTAGCGTGTTGGTAGTTAATTACCGTAGTAGTGCATCTTGAACGAGATCAGAAGATTGGGCACATTTGGTGTCTCTGTGGTCGATCTCCCTAAAATGAAAATCGTTCCGCAAACTTCGTGTTGCATGAAACACGATAGCTCAAACTCTCAAGTTTTACGGGTTTCTTGTAGCAACAGTCTCCTATTCAAAATGAATATGGAAGGTAAGGTCTACAATTCACGTCGCATTGATTTCGACGATGGACACGTAAAGAAGCACTACTGTTTCGATCGCTCGACACATTGGACGAATGCGCTGCTGAATAGTAGGAATTAACAACCTCAAGAAGAATAGCCGCGAAGGTCTCCGATAAACAAACACACTATATCATTATGTACTACCGGTAGAAGTTACGGAAGTACGGTAAGCTCTGATAGTACAAACTTGAACGTCACCTTCACTATTCTATTAACCATCTCCATTTCTGCAGCTCTTCTCGACGTTGCCGACTTCATCGATTACATGATAGACTGTCTACGTATATGGAGATGCTCTCGAATGCTTTTATGGCGCAAAGTGCTGCTGCGTCTGCGACTATCTCCATTTCACACACAATACAATAGCAAAGGACGTTATGCACTGCTAAAGGCAATGCAAACTCGCCTGAAAGCATCATATCACTCTCAGGTTCGTTTGGTTCAGTTTGTTTTGTTGCAAGGTGTGAGCATTATAACATGTACTTTGTGTGAGGTCATTGCTACGAAGGCCTGCTGTACAGTGTGGACTTTCAGAGCTTCATCGGCGTAGCGACTTCATGTAGGTGCTTAATCTGAATTATTTGTATCTACTTCAGGTAAGTCCACTAGACTTTGTCGCTGTTGCTGTCGGTGTTTTCGTTCACATTCAGTATCACTCATGTAATGTTTGTATATTATATCATACCATACGAACGTACCACTTGCATGTCAGGGGCCATCCCCCATACAAAGCATACGATTCGTGGTAGAAGAAGGAGAGCAGATTATAATTTGCGAAGTAATATCGTGATCGTCGAAAGTTTATTTTTCAAACTCGGTCGTTCATTGAACCTAATATATGTACCTATTAGCAAGACTGTAAAGTAGGCAGTGTGTTAAGTAAAAGGCCATTCCTGGGGTCCTATTTTAACCGAGAAAATTCGACTGGGATTGTGTTGTGAAGCTAGTTTTGATGTACTCTAGGGAGTTATCTAGAGCCAAGCTAACAGCTATTGCGCTGCAAGGAATTACTTAACGTAGTGAAGTATAGATTGTAATGCGAATGCTTGTGTAGTTGAGAGTAAAACTCTGAATGAATTATTAGCTGGCCATGCCTGCACTGCATGCCTTATCACGTGCCTACGCACGAGGAGGAAAGCATCACGCCCAAAACCCCCTTTGACTACACAGAACACATCAATCTGTGAGCCGATTCTCAGCAGTACTGAGACCTGACCATGACCGTGAGTGACCACGAGAGAAGTTGTGAGACTACATCACAGTAGAGTTCTCATATCCAATACTTAACCTACGCTAAAAGAGCTCTCCTAGCCATGCTGAAAGAGCTGTCCCTGCCACCGTTGAGCTGTACACGGACTTCTGTATTAGGCATGCCCAAGAAAACAAAGTAGACAAAGACAAAAAGAAAGTCAGCCCCACCGCGGCGACATAGCGACGTGAATTCGGCTCTGCGGTAGACACTAAGAGAATTTCACTGTGATGAAGGCCACAACTTCTCTCGTGGTCACTCACGTTCATGGTCAGGTCTCAGTACTGCTGAAAATCGACTCACAGACTGATGTGTTCTGTGTAGTCAAAGGGGTTTGGTCGTGATGCTTTTCTCCTCGTGCGTAGGCACGTGGTAAGGCACACAGTACAGCTAATAATTCATTCCGAGTTTTACTCTCAACTACACAAGTATTCGCCTACAATTTCTACTTCACTACGTTAAGTGATTCCTTGCAGCGCTAAAGCTGTTAGACACAGCTCAATCAACCTGAGCAGAAATGGTTAGCAAAGTACGAGCTATAAATTGGCTTACGACCCATCTCAAGCTCACAAGACAATTAGATAGCTGAGGCGCGATGTAGGTTCTACCATTTCGACGTGAAGACAAGAAATACAAGTCAGCCTCAGCCTTTTCGGCCCTTTTAGAAGCTCCTTCAAAAAGAAACAACCAAGCTAATTAGAAAGTTATTCTGCTTTACTAGCGGTGACAAAAAACTCGCTCTAGTCGAGACTGCTCTCGATACAGAGTTTAATGTGGGAGAGTTTTTAAACGGAATGGTGACTGATGACTTTATTGAGAAGGAGAACGAGTGTTTCTTCTACAATTCAATGATCGTGTACAGTTTGAAACTATTGTCAAGTGCTTCAACACTGTGTCAAGCCTTCGGGGTCTTGCACGGCTTTCTGTTATCTTCAGCGAAAGTTACGGATGCATGAAACTAGGAAAACCGAACGAACGCTTAATTGGTTGCTACATTCGCTCTCTGGTGGCGCTTAATCTTACAGCACTTCGTTCAATGTTGAGTAGAGTGTAGGGGTATGCCATAATGGTCGACGGCACTACGCATGAGGCTGAGGGATTTTTTGACGTTCATGTATCCTTCGAGTTCATGTATCCTTCAAGTTTCCTCGTCATATCCACGATTACCATTTACTTGCAATTGCAATGGGGGAGCTCGCGCACAACTCACAAGGTGGCTGAACAGCTTAGTTTTGTACGCTGTACTATCTTGAGTTGTACAATGGACTGGAAGAAATGGGTCGGTGTCATTTAATCCGAGGTAGGGTCGATGGAATTACAGAGTTTATAAGCAGTATTCAATCGCTGAAATCGGCACGAGCGGTTATGGTAAGCAAGACAGATACAGCGGCATTGCGGTTGGCACGAGCGGCTACGGTGGTGTGGATGCCGCTGGAGTGAACACTGGTGCTGGTGATTAAGATTTAGATGAATTGTGACCTAAACACAAAAATACCTATGACATCATCACAAGTGAAAGGTCTGGCTTTGGCAAGTTGCTACGACAACACCAAGAGGCGTAATGGTGCCCTGGGCTCTAACGTCTAGAGACAACGTGAGCACCTCAACAATCGCTATCGACAGGATAGTACGTTTCGAAGAAGTGTAGACAACGTATCCTTGATGCTGTTTGGGCCTCGTAGTCGGTTTGGCAGCTATATTCCGCCTGGTACTCACATGGTAGAAGCCATTTAAAAGCAGTGAAAAGTGCTCAGCGAAGCGCTCTACGGAACTATACATTAGAAGGTCAGATGCAAGCTAGACAGTACTTTGATCTTGTTGTTTTAGCCAACAGTAGTTATGCCTAGCTGAGGATCTGGTGCCATCCACTGTGGATGATCCACATACATTTTTATAGTCACTGCCTAATTTGACTTTCCCGTGAGCACCTATTCTTACCCAAGTAGGCACCTCCGCCTACTTTGCAGAATTAGTTGTTACATTGTGGTAACTCCATATAGGGATATTGTTATATTCACACAGAATTTCTACTTTGATAGCAAATCAGCCGGTCATACGGCAGATTTAGTGGACAAAGCACGGATTTACTATACATATACGGCGAACAACTCTGTTTTATACCGTGCAGCTCAATTTTTAACCGAATACATAAGGCGGCCGATTTATAAGTAAATCTGCCCAAATGTCCTAGCCGTAGTCGGCATTCTGCCATCCATGCGCATATATACTGTAACAATGCTAGCCAAGGTTTCACTCAAAGTAGGTGATATTGCAAAAACAACGCGAACCCCAGTGAGAATGACACTAACATCTACATTTAACTCAGTTCTACAGCAGCACAAAAAGACTTTGTAGCTCTGACAGCATCTAACTGAGCAGCCAATATTGAGATGGCACAAAATAACTACCTAAGGAGGAAGAAAGTCACACGGCCTTTAGTATTGAAGCTATTCATCTTTGCTGCGCGCCAAGAAACTAGAGACTCCATTCGCGTAGTGTAGAGCAACTGCCCTCCAGCGAAAGTCAACCGAGTACATACTGTTCTCTACCTCCGCGTTTATCGCCCTTAGTTCAAACTCAATTTTACATATATTTATGCTAATATTTAGTCCGTTTTAACAAACCCTTTTCGCTGCAAAACGACGTTTTAGCTATGATACAAAATCACAATAGCACTATACGCTTTATGTTTGCCCTAAATGCTTATGTAAAAACGACACTGTGGCATAACGCTGTCTGTGAAAGCACCTTATTCGGTTAGGACAGGATTACGGTTCCTGTATCGCGTCCTATTTTAGGATGGTGAAATGTATCGGTTTTGTTCTTTGAACCTGGCACCTGCAACTTCAGACTGTATGATGTCGCCAGTCACTTTAACATGTACCGAGCTCTGTACTATATTACTGTAGTACTACAGGGACCAATATTCCACTTGCTACAGCATCACATAGCCCAGCTGAGTTGTGTAACCAGTGTTCGCTAAGGTTTGTTCTCAACCAATGCGTTGTTTAAAGCAACTTGTTTGGACGCGTGAATTGGCTCATACAGTACCTTCTTTATGTTACGACATATTGAACCCATTAAGCCAATCAGCGGTCGAGCGGGAAAGATCTACGTTCTTCCTTTGTTACCATGTAGTACAGCACTGCGAACTGTATTTCACGGAGCTTATTTTGCCAACGAATGGACCAAAAGGACGACCCTGACATATTATGATAGAGTCCGCGGCCAAAAGATGTATATGAATGTGGTACTGCTCTTTGCTTCCTCTCACAAACTAGAAGTCTTAAGTTAGTTGGGCAAATGAGGAGGCTATTGAGCATAGCATTAGACCCTACTAGAATATCTACGATATTGCTAAAGAAATGCTCAGGTTTAAACGGATATACAAACAGATAAAGACAATTACGATACCAAAGACATTTTAGCGGTAGCTGAGACTAATGAACATCTATACTGTTTTGGCCTTGTATGAACACTTTAGGTGGGCAGGACAGTGAATGCCACTCACTCCGGAAATCCCTACCCAGGATGAGCCTATGTCCACACCGGAGACACCGACGCAGGGTGTGCCGCCCACCTCAGAAGTCCCTACACAGGACCAGCTACGCCCCATGTCTGGTCTATGTGGGTAGTATGTAGCCATAAGAACCCTAGTCTGGATTACTAGTATGTAGGAGCAAAGTTGAGTTACAGATCTGGTGTAAACAAGGGTGATATAGTGTCAGCTATACTCTACACTTATAATACTTATACTACACTGTACTGTGTTCTTTCTTGACATATGATGATAATGTCTGTGTAGCACATAAAGTGCGACTGTACGATATAGCCTCTGAAGAACTGCCACGTGGTATCATTGGACTTCACGTACACTTAGATTCACTAAGTTTCTGCCAGTTTCCTCGTACTCCAATCGCAAGATGATTATCTACTGTAAACAGATGGAAACTGTAGATCCAGGATGGAATCCCCATCACCACACAGCAGTGCCAGTGTGGAATTTGCTTTTCAGTACGAGTGTGCTTGCTGTTTCCGACATGGGTATGAGTCCTAGCCAGGTTGTACTGGTGGTGGTGATAACACTTCTTGCCAGTACCAGTGCTCTCTCGTCGACTGTAGAGAACAGGCAAACCGAGGCACTTTTCTCAAATCACTACACAACTCCTGTTCGCCATGAGGTATACTCAGGAAGATCACTCCGACTCGCCAAGACATTTGACGAAAACGACGGCGTCACCACTGAAAAAGGTTCGACTGATACCGAAGAGAGGGGTAATCCCTTATCGAATGTTGTGTCTAAAATCTCTGACAAAGTCCCGATTAGCGTGAAACTGACCTGGTGGGAAACCATTGGCAAGTCCACCATCAAAGTCAGGAAGAAATTGGGGTTGGAGAAGGTGTACGGGTCTGAATTAGCAGCCAGTGATAACTTCAAACACTATCTGACATACTATAACAGAATCGAAAAGCATGGAATGTGGAGTGATGCACGCAGATATGTTTCGACCTTCAGTGTTTGGCAAAACATGGAGCAGAAATTGAGGAGAAGGATTACTACTGTGGAGGAACTGGATGAGATCCGGGGCACTAATGCGTTCAGGGTCTACAAGCGCTACGCCAATATCTTCGACGACAACATAGTTAACATCATGGGTTCTGGGTATCATAATCCCATCAACTTCGGCAATGATCCTAATGCCGCACGGATGGAAAAGATGATGAGGGCAGAAATTTGGGGGGAATCAAAAAGAGACGTATTACGCGTGAAACAATGGTTGGGATTGAGGTGGGCGAAACCCGAAGAACTCGCCAATAACAAGTATTATCAGCAGTACGTGAAGGCGTTTAACGGGCAAGTCAGAAGACCAACTGAAGCTGAAGATATCAATGCATTGAGGGGGTTTATTATCGCTTCTCCTGCTCCGTAAAACAGGAGATAGTCATGGGACAGTGCTGTGCCAGATTACCGTTTGATCTACTCGACAGACAACACACGAGGTACATGATACATATAAGCGAGGTGCCACTAGTGTTTCTTGGTGCTTCCAATTAAGCTTTTGTAAGCACTAGTCATATTTGCTTAAGAGTCCTTTGGGTTTGACCCACTATGGCAGCTTATCTATGAAAAGGTAGGATTCCTTTGTCGCAAATCTACATTGGTCCTCACGTGATCAGCAAAAGTCAATGTAGTTAACACTCTGGATTCGTACTTGCGAGCATACGTAGTGCACTCTCGAGTCAATGCCAAATCTTGTGTAGGTACTTGGTTTGATGTAGCTGTCACTATCCAATGAAACAATGTTCGTCCATCCCTTTTGCGGATGTGTACTTGGACTAACTATCATCGCCAAGTGTCCTTTAACGTTCACTTATTCCGAGCAGTCAGTATGGTTGGGCAACAAACACAAGTCCATGTGACTTTCTGAAGAATGAGACGAAGAACACACACATGGTCTCTTCTAAATACCATTTGTATTGACTAGAGATTGTCGTTCGTAGTTGTCTCTGTGTCTCAGGTGCATCATGCCACACCATTATAACGTTTTACTGGAATTGAGAAATTCTGACGGTAGTATTTAATTTGATGTTGATCCGTTCCCGACGACGAAATACGCAGAGCTTTACTACATGTTGTGTGAGTGGAGAGCTTTGAGTTTGAATTTTGCGAGCTCATCTGTTCATTGGCTGTAGTGACTTTTCCTACCCGGAACTTCTAACGCGACTCGATGGAGATGCTGATTCACAAATACCTGTAATGCACACAATATTTCCACGGAGCTGTGGATAGATGCTTTTGAGGAACTTGACTCTGTCAGCTCTCATCTTAACGTATTCTTATTTGTTATATTGTCCATGTTACCTATCAGGGATTATGCTGACTGGAATTCCGTCGAAGTGCCGATGCTGACGGCGTTGAACCTCAGCATTTTCAGTGCATGTATTGCTCACAGTTGGCTTACGGCGTGGTTACGCTCTTTTTCTCTTGTACGATTATCCAATGATTTATGAATTAACTGGCTTGCTACATAGCTGAGGAGATAGAGGCCACATCGCTAGCTGCTGTGCATAAGTTCACAGTCGAGTCATTTCAGAATTGTTCCAATCAGGAGGTTGTTCTACTCTCCGTAATGCGTCTCCTCCACCTTCTTCAGGTGGTGGCTATTGCACTTCTTCCCAGCATTAATGCTCTCATCAGTGCTGAGAAAATCAGGATGGAAGGTCAACGGGAGATTACTACGTAGACTACTACTACGACACACCAGGACATTGGAGAGTATTTATGAAGAGAGGGCTGGAGGCTCATCGTATCTCTTGGAATCAATCACACAAACCCCCTCTACAGCCACTGTGTGAACACATTTGACGACAACGTGATGCGTTTGAAGGGGTCAAATCCACATTGATCGATAAGGACGCCACAGTCGCGGAACACAATGGCGAGGGCACAGATTTGGGCAGAGGCAAAGAGGAGTGACGACTACGTGAGGATGATATCGGGGCTGCACGCGGAGTCAAGAACACAGCTCACTCAAGACGAGAAAATCCGTACTACAGGCACTATTTGAGGACCAAGATAGACAGGAGGCGATGGATTCTTGAACAGGATTCTAGTGGTAGTCTTGATATACCACCAAGCAACGAGCCTTCCATTGTCCGTCGTGCCTACTCTCTACCTCTGTATCAGTCGCTCACTTTCAACCCTTCAGTCCTTCAGTCTCCCAACTAGTTAGTGGGTTCAGACAGCAAACCATCTGCCACTTCCAGAAGAGACCATGCGCGTGCTCTTCGTCTCGGCTCTCTTGGGCTCCGTTAGTGCCGCTTGCAATCGCGACTCGACTGCATTGACGTCTGACTGCAGCTCGCAGTGCTACGAAGGTCGTCCTTGTATTGCGTTCGCTTCTGGTGCTTCATGCAACGCCACCACATTTGGAACGTGCGTCAATGACGACAATTCGACCAGTTCCAGTGGTTCAACAGCCGATTCATGCACTTTCGAGTGTTTTACTAATGGACCAGACGACTTTGCTGCTAATGGAGCAGTGGAGTTTACGGAATATGTTTTTTTCATTCCTTACGGGAGTGAACAGAGCAAATGGGAAGCAAATTGGACGAGTTCTCAAGCGAATACAGTTGACTCCCAATTGGCCAATGAAGTGGATGAAACACAGTATTATCCAAGTGAATCGAATTTGGTGTTCGAAGACATTGAACCATTGACGTTTGAGACAGAGACGACCACTGTGTAAGTGGAGAAATGTTGGAAAAATGTAGAGATGCTGATTGTTTTTGGTGTTTTTAGGATGTTTGTTGGAGGAACGAGTACGTGGGGAGTGAGGGGAAAAGTGTCCCAAGTGAAATTGAGTGCCGAGTTTTTGTCAGGCAACACGCAATTAAAAAACATGTAGGTTGGATGATGTTTTATTGAAATGAGGTCATTCTGACAATTGTTGTTGATGCAGTACAATGGTGAATCTTGGATTTGATGTTGATCCACCACAGTCGACATTCCCGACGACAAATATTGAGAGTTTCAAGATGTCCAACTGCCTGTTGAGCACGTATCCTGCAGATTTGGAGTTCATGACATCCGTCGTGCACATGTGAGTGAAAAAGTTTTGAGGTCTATTTTGTTGTAAACGCATGGGATTTGATGGTTGTGTGGTGCGATAGCGACTTTTCCCAGAACTACTTCAAAGACTACCCGGTGAAGTTCTCACATGACTCGATGGAGACCCTGAATTTGTCTACCAATGCCTTGACTGCCTGTAGTGGCAACTTCCCGAACTTAACGAGCCTGTACGTGGAAATTTTGAAAAACTTGACTTTGTATGCAAATTGCTTACTTCGTTATTGGATTTTGCTTAGAGACCTGTCAGGGAACACGCTGACTGAAATCCCGTCGAATATCTTCGAAATGCCCAAGTTGACGACGTTAAACCTCAGTGATAATTCGTTCACAGGTGTATCGCTTACGGCGGATCAAGTTACGTTCCTTCAGAACTTGGAAACTTTCACTATCGACACTTTTGGAGATGTATCATCGTGCTCTGAATCAGCACAGGTGAAGATTAGTGGCGTGGCAGTCTGTACCAGCACTGGAAGTTCCTCTTCGAGCTCGGATGGTAGCAGCAGCAATACTGCAGCTATTGTTGGTGGTATCGTTGGCGCTATTGTGGTAGCTCTCTTGCTAGGTATTGCATTCTGCTGCTATCGACGCCGCAAAGCTCAAGGAAAAGGCCTTGGCACTGCCACAGGATTTTCATCAAACCCTTCAGTTCGTAATGGCGCGTCACTTTGGAACGATCAGGAGCTGTTATCACTGCAGGTAAACCCTGATGATATCGTGGACGTGAAGAAGCTTGGAACTGGGGCTTTTGGCGTTGTGTATTTGGCTAAGTACCGACAGAACAAACTGGTGGCTTGCAAGCGTCTAAAGAAGGGCGAGGCTACTTTCGAGAACACCCAGAATTTCATTGCTGAGATCAAATTGTGTGCCACTCTGGATCATCCGCGAATCGTTCAACTACTTGGTGTAGCCTGGACTATCGAGAGCGATCTGCAAGCAATGTTCGAGTACATGCCTAAGGGAGACTTGCGAACGTACCTCGAGACATTGAAGTCAGGACCGAAGAACTGGAATGCCGAGAAGCTACAGCTTGCTGCGGACATTACCGAAGCACTGGTTTACGTACATTCGTTCTCGCCCCCGATCGTTCATCGCGATCTCAAATCACGCAATGTTTTGTTATCCGAGGATGTTCGAGGACATTTAAGTGACTTCGGAGTCGCAAGACTCCGCTCGGCTGACAACACGATGACAAGCGGTGTTGGTACTGGTCGATGGCTCGCTCCCGAAGTCATTGCTGGTAACAGGGACTACGACGAAACTAGTGATATCTTCGCATTAGGCGTTGTGATGTCTGAATTAGACACACATATGCTCCCGTATGAAGATGCACGTGGTACTGGCGGCAATCCACTTGCTGACGTTGCAATTTTGCAACTTGTGGCTTCGGGTAAATTATTGCCAACATTCGGGCCACAGTGTCCTCCAGAACTACATGATCTAGCGAGGCGTTGTATGGCTTACGATCGAGCACAGCGGCCCACTGCAGTCGAAGTGGCATTCGCACTGCGCACACTACAGAAAACCGGCGGGTTCAATTAGGCTGTCAACATTTTCTTCACCACTTTGATTGAGTCAGTTGCGTACACGAACACGCTGAAGTTGTCTGTATTGCACACTTGAGACCCACGGATGCAAGATGAATTTTGACTCTGGTGGGCTTCTGTCTTGGGTGTGAAGTTAACAGTCATTTTCATGCTTAATGATATTGATACTTAGGTTAATGATGATCTACGACTCTCGTCGTCCACTCTGGTTGCTCACTTCATCGTGTCAACCCCGAAAACTAAACTAACATGACTTGCTCAGTCTAAAGCAGTGTGTAGTGTGAGCGCTGGATGACACGCAGCTCGTACGCTACAACATGGGCTGGCGGACGCTTTTCAGGGTCCTGATCGAGACAACGCTCTGCCAGCATGCGCAACTCCGGTGGACAACTGGCACCAAATCGAGGACGAAGTTTACCGGTAGCAACGAGCTGCAGAATAGCAATGTCATTCAGGCGGTTGCCATTGGCACCACGCACATCGTCGTACGGGGTCGAGTGTGTGTCCATTTCAGACAGCACCACTCCGAATGAAAACACATCCACGGATTGATCGTACTTGCCGCTGCCAGAGATGACCTCCGGCGCCAACCAGCGGCCTGTACCAACAGCAGCAGTCATGGTTTCATCGACTGACTTGTACCTTGACGCACCAAAATCGGTCACCTTAGCCTTCATGTCGCCTGACAGAAGTACATTACGCGACTTGAGATCACGATGTACGAGTGGTGGCGTAAATGAATGCACGTATACAAGCGCCTCGATGACATCTACGGCCAGTTGCAACAACTCCTGACTCCAGTGACGAGGAGAGTTCGGATCCACAAGATAATCACGCAGATCACCGTTTTCCATGTACTCAAAGAGTGCCTGCAGATCAGACTCGATCGTCCATGCGCACCCCACGAGACGTACAATATTCGGGTGATCAAAAGGAGCTACCATCTTGATCTCCTCGATAAAAGCCTGTGTACGTTGCTTCGTCACTTGATCGGATCGCAGACGCTTTGACGCCAACAGCTGAGACCCTCGGTACTGGACCAACCAAATAACACCAAATGCTCCACTGCCAATAGTGCCGATATCCTCAATTTCTTCATATTTCACCTGCAACGAAAGCAATTCATCGTCGTTCCACAGGGAGTACCCAATTGAGCTGTTGTTGCTGTGTGTACTACGCGTTGAAATACGTGGCGAGTAGTTGCTGTCATCATCTTCGTAGTCACTACAGATTCGTGGACCTCCACTGACAGGTGTGCGTCGGCCACCGCGGTATCCCTTGTCAGCAGGAGAGCGCGCGAGTGGAGGTGATATACCACCGAAGTACGACTCACGGACAATATTGGAGTGGCGGTTCTTCGGTCTTCGTATACGCCTTCTGTGTAGCCAAATTCCAGCGAACACAAAGGCACCAAGCGCTAACAGACCTCCAACGATAGATCCCACAATAACGAGAATATTTGACGTTGACGAAGTACTGGCGTTGGGATCTTCACTACTGTCGGTGTCGTCATCATTCGTGTTATCAGAGAGGCACACAGTCAGCGAGTGCACTTTGCGTTGGTTCGCCGAGCTGCAAGTATCAATTGTCTTTGTAAAATCTGAGTTCTCCAGATCAAGCGTTGGAAGTCCACTTAGAAAATCTGCTTGATCCTTTGTGAACCAAGGAGAGACCAAAGGATTGCCTTTCATCCGCAGCTCGTTCAGGCTGTCGTGAATGTAGATACTGGCCGGGATATCTGTGAAGTTGTTGTCAGTCAGGTCCAGCGTAGCGAGGTTGGGAAATACTGCACGAAAAGAGTTGAGGTTGTTGTCTTGAAAGCTCCTGCAAGCATTGACACCAGATGTAAGTCAGGGTATTTGGTTCGGTGGATCTATGCTGTTGTAGAACGTACAAGTGCACAAGTGAATTTAGTGCTGCAGTCGCGGCGATTTCGGTGATGTAGTTCTTGTCGAGGTCACTGTTTCATTTGCACAGACAGGGTTAGTTCATGAAGCTCCGATTCCGAGATGCTTCCATTCTACACATAGACGTACAGGCTCTGGAGACTTGTAAAGTTCGCCACCAAGGTCGGGAACTCCGACAGCATTGTGTTGGCAAGGCTCAATTGCTGTAGGGATGTTGGTAACACGACAGGTAGTTGCTGAAGCGTTGAAGAGGTGGAGAGGTCCAAGTTGTTGAGCACCACATTGGTGACGTTCGTCTGCGTAGAGATGACATCGGAGCCGAAGGTCACCTTAGCCACTTTGCTCTTCACCGACGAGTTGACACTACTGCCTCCTACTACAGCACTGCCATCGTCAACAACATTGTGAGTCTCCAGTTCGCAGACAAGAGATCAATCTAAACCACGTACAATGAGGTCACAGTCGGCTGTAGCACGATAGTGCTGATATTAGAAACTGCGTCGTTGCTTGCTGCCGCATACTTGTTGGTCTCATCTGGAATCGCGTCAACCTGTTTCTCAAACGAAGACCCGCTGCTCTCCTGACTGCTCTTGTATGCCCCGAACTCCACCAAAAACGTGAACGAGTCCGAGTCGTCCAACGCTTTGGGGAAACACTGAATATCACAGTCACTGGCTGTCACGCACGAAGCACCTGAAGGACATGCTGATGCACTGTATGCCAAGCACGGCTCATATCGCGTGCACGCGTCGTTGCAACTCGTCGACAACGTCAAAGCCGAAAGTCCACACATCTGTCCTGCAACTCCCTGGATCAACTGCAGCACAGCAGTTGCAACACCAGCCTTCATGACCGAGTGTATCCGTCGTATCTCGTGCCTCCTGCGAGTCCTGCGACATCGATCCATTGCGAATTGAGATGGGAGTTCTCCCAATTGATTCCCAGGTCGGAAATCGTATAGCTTCTTAGTCCTTTGGCAGGTGACAGCGCTGTCTTTTTCTTCCAACTTTACGAAAGCACTCACGTTTGCTGCACTCAATGCTGCACTCGACCGCTAGGAGCCTCTCGGTCCACGGGCAGATGGACAACGGAAAAACTCGGAATTCAGAGACTTGGGCTGGAGTGTACTGCAGAGAGCAGTTAAAGTTTTGTCAAGGAAATGCAGTGGAGGATAATTGACGCCCCCTCTTGCATCCCGAGCCGTGGCGGGCCTTGGAGAGCCATGCACGGTGTCACCATCTCGCCGGTCGTCACCTCGGAGAGCTCGGACGCGTGCGAAGTTGACGTATATCGATGGAAGCTGTGTATATTGATAATATCGATGAAATGGATGTTTATATGTGAATGAATTTAAAAAGGAAAAGTATTGAAAACGTGATAATAGGTATTTTTATGTTACACATAGTAAATGTATTGTTGGAGGTATGCAGATATGGAGGGAACTTGCGGTCGTTTGAAAGTGGTACATTGGTGCGCAAAAATTAGATTGGGGCTCATTTCTGGGGAAAGACTGGCCGGACGTAGGATTTTGCTGGCTAGTGGTTCAACAAGTTGTAGCGCAGGTCTCGTAGCTTGGCGATTCCACACCGAAGACGATGCAGGTCGTGATGATTGCGAGCAAGAAGTGGCCAGAGCAACCACGAAATTCCTGACCGCTCCTCTGCACTACTGGACAAGCAAAACGATTTTGTCAGACTTGTTTCAGTTCAGACGCGGGTGGTGGTGCTGTGGAATGGAGAAACAGTCAACGGAATGTCCACTTGACGCTTTAGTGGCGACACTATTATAATAGGAAAGTACCAGTGAGAAGTTCTGAGGGTGGACCACCTGCTCACGAGGACACTTACCCGACGTGTTCAGTCCAGCCATTCGGCAATGGAATTCGGTGTCATGGTATCGAGCTGATAAAACATTTGGAAGACTCCTTTTCGTGGGTAGACTTTTGTTGGCAGTCTCGACCAAACGTTGGAGAATCTCCGGACACGAGTCATTTTCATCCTTTGTTTTACTGTTGCGTTGCGGCACCAATGCCGACTACATTTGAAGGCAATCGTAGTCAACCCTAAACCAGACTCCAGCTAATAATTTGTGTACAGATGATTAACCCATCATCTATAATTTGTGTACAGTACACATTTCAATATCATACCAACGATGCCGCGTCGTTCTCGCCGCCCCAGTCCGAGTCCCGAGAGCGATTCAGAGACGCGCAAGGTGCTTCCATCCCGCAGTTCTCGTGGTACCCGCATTCACAAACTCATAGGCGAGGAGGCTGAAGCAGACGCGTCGTTTTGGGGTCAAGCAGCGTGGCAGGAAGACGGCGAAGACGAAGATTACTCCACTGAAGCAGGTGTAGCAATTAATCTTCGCATTGCAATGACTAATTACTGCCTTTTAGCACTAATATGCTGTGTTTTATGGATCTACAGAGGAAGAGGATATTGTAGACTCGGACTTTGACGAAGAAGAAGCTCCAGATGAAGATGTACATGACGCTGAAGAGGATGAGAAACCCACGAGACGCAAACGCTCGGCGACGAGTTCAGGACGATACAAAGAGCCTATTCAACCTCGCCCAGTTAAACGGAAGGCTATCACTGCAGTAAATAAAGCTCCAGTAGCTGTTACTGCACCTACAACTCCAGTGTTCGAGTATGTAGCACCGACAGTGCGGTCTTCCACGGCCAGGAAGTCGTCCGAATCGTCCGAGATGAGACGACGTGCGTCACATGAAGCGGCAAAATTGGCTGCAAAGAACAAGAAGCCAGTGGTAGAAAAGACTGGCAATCAACTGACTCAAGCTCAGTTGCTGGCGGAAGCTGTGAGGACGGAAGTGGAGAACATACAGTCGCTGCAGAGACTAGAGCAGCTGGAGGAGGAGAAGAAAGCTGAGAGTGTGGCGCCCAAGGCACCGTTCACAGGGAGAATGGTGAGGTACTATAGCAAGCTTGGTGCACCCAAGACAATCACGTTTTTGAATACGCTGGACTTCCCGTCGGTCTTCAATCAACCTAAGCCGAAGAAGAGGATCAGCTCGCAAGAACAAAAGATCAATAGGATGAAGCAAGAAGCAGAGGAAGACGATGAAGACAACGAAAGTGCGCAGGACGAAGATTTTGAAGAGAAGGATAGTCAGCAACACGGCTTGTTACAGAGTAACACGCCGACAACCGCTAGAGCGGCGGCGTGAGTTACAGCTTCGAAATGACCACGTCTTCACTCGTCTAGTGTCCTTACTGGGCCTTCTTCTTGGACGCTTGAGCCAGTGCCTTGTTCGTCGCTCCCCAGAACAGCAGCACCTGCAGCACCAGTGTGCCGTTAAGCAGGATAGCCACGCCGAAGCCCGCTACCTGCACCGGGTCTCCCGTCTCCTGCATAGTCGTGAACAACCGCGCAATAGAACCACCCAAATTGAGCACCAGCGTGATGAGCGCCAACTGACCCGTGTGGCCCTGCTTGAAGTTCGACAAGATCTACACACAGCAAATAATCAGTTCTCCATCAGAAAACCCCATCCTCAACTACTCTATTTACCTGTGGAATGCGAGCCACAATGCTGACGGGGATACCCGCAGACGCCAATAGCCACTGGTACTCATCCGGGATGGAGAGCATACCCACTCCCATAGCAGCGAACACCACCACAAGTCCGAATCTAGTGGAGACTGGGATCTTAGGCGTGTAGAACGCCCATAGCAGCAATACCAGCAGGATGTTTTGTGCCAGGATCACAAGATTCTCGCCCCATGTGGTCAACGGGTAGCCTCGTAGCACATTGTAGATGGTGCTAGACAGGTAGAGCACTACTTCCATGTAGAAGGCACTGGGCGTGAGTCCCGTGACATCCTTTGCCCCCAAAATCTTGAGAATTTGGGGCAATTTGAGGATCAAGCTGCCCGTGATGATGGCATAGCTGAGAGCTTTGCTGACCACAGCCTTGATACACTCGACGTTGGTGAAGTCGTGTTGAGTAGCAAAGGCTTCGAAGCACTTGGGCGTGAACAGCCCCAGAATCAACTCGTCGTCCGCTTTCTTTTCCGCCATAGTAGATGTCGCTAACATTGTCGTAGCCACTGCTAGCGCCGCGCACACTTGGGTCATTTTCGCCATCTGTTGCCTGGATGAAATCGAACTGAGCAACCACGTCATTGTAGCAATTGTGTGGTGGACGTAATGGGTACATAAAATAACATCAAATTGGACGACGAAAAGTTGTATTCCTCTAGTTGAAGCTATACTATGGTCTACTGTGTCCTGCTCGTAGTTCCGGCGTGGAGGTCAAGTCGCAGGAGGAAACATGCCTTAGTTCTTATAGAGTTACTTTGTTGTCTTGCTCTTGCTGAAGTAGTCTTCTTAAACGCGCCACTTCATCCATTAGAGCTTTTGACCTATCTTGCTCAACTTGAAGAGCTTGTTCCGTCATCCTCAGTTTTTTCTGAAGGTTGACTAGTGCCTGCGTAGCATTGATGATCCAGTTGTTCTGTTCCTGCGCACGGTTGACTTCGTCTTCCAACAGCCGACTAAGCTGCCGCAAACTTCTCGTGAGGCGAGTTTGAGCTTCCTTGAGCTCATGTTCCTGAAGATCGTTGTAACCTTCGCCTGTCATGGATATGGCGATTACCTGTTTCCAAATGAAAGACAACGAAAGATTTTGGTTTTCGTGTAAGATTGATCATCTTACTTCAAATCAATTCTAACTGTCAGGTCAGTCCATGTCAATGTACGAATCCATCTTTCCAGTCCCCATGTAGATGGAAAGGTAGTCAAGGTGATGAGAAAGATTAGCATTTGTGAGTTCCAGCCTTTCAAGTTGCCTCAAAATGAATCTGACCGCGCTAGTGGCCTAGATCCAGTCTACACATCTCACCGAGTATGAGGTTTGGTGGCGGTCCTAGAAACCGTGCTCGACGCTTTCCAGAGCTAGGTATCGACGCAATAGGAAATGAAACACACATAGGGAACCGTCACTACTTCGAAATGCATCACAACGAGATATTTACGCACTCGTTCTCTTGTTCTTGGTTATTATCATGCACAATGGGATCGTTAAAATTGTTGCTCGAGATTGTGAGGGATCCAAAGCTCGCTACACTCGAAATTGTTGCACTGTGTGCTGGTTATCACTTGCGGATCGGTGTCGGTGACATGGTCAATACTGCCATATATCTCCGAACTTCAGAACTCGCAGTGGCATCAATAGCTGCACAAAACGGTCGTCAAGTCATCCTTTGCTCTATCCTACAAGTGGTAATCGATGCCCGTGTACTCCTCAGTATCTTGGCCAACAGACTGCGAGTTTTCCGTGCTCCGCTGTCGCAAGTTCGAAGATGAGCGGCTATTCGCGTAATGCGAATCCATGGGGTTAATTGCTACAAGCTCCGAGGATGCCAGTGACCGGATGGACTGAATGTTAAACTGCTGGTCCACTTGCTGTGTGTCCACATCCATGTGCGAGTTCTGTTGTGTGAATAGATCCAGGTCAGCGTGGTCGCCGCTCACAAGGTCTTCTACGCCAAGAATGTCAGCCATCTTCAGCTGGAAACGCGCCTGGTACAGCTTCGGTGGGATAGCGGACAGCCCATCGCCATCTACACCCTTAAAAGCAATCTTGAAAAATCGTTCCATACGTTTCTGGAATGTCCATGTCTGCAGAATGTCAATCACACCAAGATGGTAGTAAGCTGGACCCACAACTGTGTTAGCCATGCGCATGCCTGAACGGGGAAGGCGTCGTCCAGATGAAGATGTGCTGCTTTCGGTTCGTCCATTGCGATTGCGGCTCTTTGAATATTCACGGGGCTTGGATGCTTTTCGCTGCATCACCGGTTCACCCATCGCCGTTCGGGCATTGTACGATCCTACGTTCGATGACACACTTGCATGATGACGAGCTTTCGAAGACGGAGCCTGCACAGGAGGAGGTCCCTTCGATCTTGCCAAATTTTGCGCACCGCCACTGCGCGGATCCATCATCGAGTTTTCCGTAAAAGGGTTGTATACAGAGGATCGTTGTTGGTTGTTTCCAGGCTTTGTACCTTGTGCACTGGGCTGCACTGGTGTGTTGGTCACATCAGTGTCGTCATCCGTGCTACTGCCCTCGTCCACAACATATTCCACTTCGTTGATACCCATAAGAAGCGAATAGTCCATGATACCGAATGAGCACAATAGCTGTGAATCAGCACAAAGCTGCTGATATAATTCCAACGCCACATCGCGGTCAAGGTTGAGTTTCTGAGTAAGGTCAGAATCCTTGAGCACCACGTTAGGTTCGTGACCTCCAAGACGAACCGTGCAGTTGGCATTCTCCGGGGCTGAATTTTGGTAAATGTACTTGCGATTGCAATGACGACATGTCACCTTTTTACCACGCTTAGGCAGGTCGCCATGGCGATTTACCCATGACCCCTTGATATCGTAACGAGAGTGAATCACCTGATCCGTATCGAAAAGATTAGCCATGACGACGAACGAGAACTGTTTGCCATACAGCTCGAGGCAGTGACAACCGTAAAAGCGTAGTAGCAATGAACGAGGGTTGTTGCACAGGTAATCAGCGTAGTCCTGAGCAATACTGCGCAAGAAAGAACACTCCTCCTTGCTCGTACTCTTTACAATAAGAGAACCATCCGCCGAGTAAAACATGAAGGCTCCACTAGCCCCTTCACTCAAACGCTCCTTGGCTGTGGCTGAAAGTGCCTGTAAGTATGCTTCGTTATTGACACCAAATCGCTCACGAATCTTCTTGAAGGCGTGAGGTTCATAGTCATGGAATGTCTTGGTACGCGGGGAGTTCTTGGCCACACGCATGTTCTCGTCAAAAGCACCACCGCCATTTGTTCCTTCACGTTCTACATCGTTTGATTGCTGTTGGCGGTATGCAGCGTAAGCTGCTGACGGATGTGCAGCGTTTCCACTTTCGCTGACAGGAACAGCAGTGAACGCTGCAGCAGTAGTGACGTTCGTAGCCTTCGTTTGCGGCAACAAAGCCAAATGCTGGATTCGCTGCGACGCTGGAAGACGCTCCGCAGCCTGTACAGCCTGAATAATACCTGAAGTCGTGTAGAACAGCACTTCACGACGCAACGCCGCATTCACCTGCGGGTTCAGATCCACATCAATCTCACCTGTATTTTCTCCAAGACACCGTGTAAAGTGCGCGACGTGGAAATCATTCAATGCGAACCAAATGACCAAGTCGAGATATCCTTTTCCAGCAATGAGAAAGTTCAACAGTTCGCTCGACTTGTCAGGTTTCGCACGGTCACGGGACAAGAACTTGATATAGACAATGACCACGATAATCCAGTAGAACGTAACAGCAAACACATTGAACCTGGCTCGATTGATGCTCTGCACTCGCACCGCATACGTCTCTGGCATTCCTTCACTCAATCTCTTCCAAGCCCAGATCCAGACTGCAATGCCGAAAATAATGAACAGTCCCATCCAGACGTAGAAAAACAGCCAACTAATGATATTGGCGTTCACGGCCTTGTAGTCACTGGTAAAATTGTCCGTCACTTCATATCCTTGTGGGCAATTCGTCATATTATCAGCTTGTAAATTCTTCAGTGCATTTGTCCAGCACACTCCGAGATCGGAATACCCCGCCCAATCGTCCGTATTCATGAGTAAAAGTCCCAAAATCAACGGGATAAACCACGAACCTAAATGGAACATCCTCGTGTTCCGTTTAAAATCCGTGAATGGGTTCGTCAAACTCATCAATAAGTTGGCCGTCATACAAAAGAACCAGCACTCGGACGCCAACAATGTAAACTCAAACAAGCCTGCAAACACTTCACATGTCGAGCTTGCTCCACTGTCCAAACTGCAGCCACATTGCAAGTTCGTCGAGCTACAAAGTGGCACACAGTCGAAAAAGAGACAGCGCACGAATTGTTGCGCCATGAGTTGTAGCACAAACACTGCATCAGCAATAGTCCGCCAGAACACCAGAGGATTGGGATGTTGTCTGTAACTGGGCACACTGGCGTACGAGAGGATGACAAAGAAGACGGAAAAGACGGACAAGACGCCGCCCCAGATGAGTCCGGGACTGAGGTTGTCGTAGGAGCTGGCCATCGCTAAGACCAAGGCCACTACAAAGGCAAAGAACATGACGAGCTGGAACCACCGAGTGCTGGACTGGAGACACGTGTGGAGCGCAGCGGGAGGGGGCCGCGTGTGTTCTTGCAGCATGTTGACGTCTGGGTCAGAGACGGTGGAGGACGAGAGCCCGAGCGACTGGGACGACGAGGTGGGACGACGCCCATGCGGCCGCTCGTACATGATGGCGCGAGGAGACTGGAGCAGAGGCACGGGAGGAGACACGCTGCTACGGCGGGCGGACGTCGTCCTGCGGTCTGTCTGCGACTCGCGTATTATTGCGATTATGTGAGGAAGAGTGCGGATCGGAATTTGGACGCACAACACGGTACGACCCGAGGTCTGACTACTAGGGCTGGGGATTGCGTATACACCCCTATCCCCGTATTTTATTTTATTGCTTTTTAATGGTTCTCGCACTTAGTCGGATTCTCGAGCCAATTTCTGTTGGAACAGGATTTTCGAATTATTCGTACTTTTTTGGGAACGAACTTAGCTGGAATCCAGCTAAGTACGAGTCGTACTTTACTTTTCAGCTAAATACGGCTCGTACTTAGTGGTACCACCCAAATTGGGTACAAACAAATTGACCGATTAGCTGAAGTCTACTTCCCACATCACCCTAGGTAACTTTGCGTGCACGCTGAAGCATGTACGTGAGTCGTGAATACGATAATTGCATCAGCCATGACACGTACGCATATCTGTGAAGAAGTTTTCTTTGCACTAGGACTTCTTTTCAGTAGTAGTTTGTGAATGATGAAGGCAGACCAACAATTTACCACCACAAGTGCCACTTTAGTGTGATTTATCCACGACCTTGTGATCAGTTTGCTGTACATATATGCGTTTGGGATCTGCGTTGCCATTTTCACTGCCTTTCGGAACGCGAACATTTGGTCATAAACTTCACTTGACGATAGGTCTTGGCGTAAAATTTGTTGCCTTCGTCTACAATTTCGGTGAATTCTCCAGCGATATACAATCACATGTCCTAAGCGAATAAGCTGGTCTACAATGAATGTGATCCAAGTCTGAATGTCAGGGACAAAGTTCAATGGCCGTACAGTCAAACTGCGAAAAACGGTAGACGCCACAAGATGAGCGAAAAGTTGAAGCGCATGAGCTCCACCCAGAACACCTAACACCGCACCTACAACTCGGAAATGGCGATCGCGTAGTGGTGCCAGTAAATCTGCGAGATAATCGTTGTACTCTGCGTGAATACCGATAATTGCATCAGTTGGCGGAGAGATCCCGATCAAGCACAAATTTATCTGCTTAATTCGTTTTTCGAGCCAATCCCTATTATAAACATGTTGTCATATCCAGCGTGTGGGCGTAGGGGGGTTAAATCAAATATAGTTGTAGTTTCCTTCTCAAGTATGCAGGGACTAACGCTGCTACGAGCGTGGAAGCGACTACAGGTTAGCTACTATGGTGGACGCTACTCGATTCACCGATTACTCGCTTTGGAAACCTACACGAAAAACACGCCGTTATGGCGAGTATTACTTGTTTGCTTTGGAACTCCCCTGCCCATGGCAACTCTCATTTTCATACAAGAATCGATGCCACTTCGAGACCCACGAGACGGATGGAGTGCAAATTACGGACAATGGATACGAGTGACGATGCTAACTTTTGTGATAACGTACTCGACCACAAGTCCCGTCGGTCATTTCATCGACGGCATTGTCTTCTCGCAGCGTCAACTCGTGGTGTTATGCTCATGTGTGTCGCTATTTCTCAGTGCTATTACGATGGTCATCGCTGCCTACGTTATCTTTCCGATCCCATTCTCGGTGCTGACGATGACTCCTGTCTACAACATTTTATATATCGTTTCTTTCCGGCTGGTAATGGGAGCTGACGTCATTCGCCGTACAAAAGCACAACCTGAACAGTTCAAGCGGTACATGGACAATTTACACGCTCAAATTCTCATGATGTTCGTATATCCTGTCTACGAAGTGTTGTTCCGCACCGCTGAAGGATCACACTACCAACTACTTGTGATATTGTTGTCACCTGTAATCAAAGTGATTATCAAAAATATTATGAGGCGGTGCACGATGCATGCCGAAGACATGGTGCCAGAGGCAGTCATCTTCACAGTTGATTTCTTCAACGCGATCTACGTGGCGACATGCATGCAGACTGCCTCCTCTATTTTATCTATCGTTACCATTACTATCACGGATCTATCGCAGACGATAATTATGTTGTACGGACTCCATCGTCGAACTGCTGCCATTTCTGCGACGATTAATACTGACCATAGCGTATCAAGCAGCAAACAGCAGGACAAATTACTCAGTGTGCTCTGTTCTTTGTGTCGAAATCCTGAGAAACTCAAAAAGCAAATTCGAGCTGGTATTAAGATTCGTTCATGTTTCTCCCATTCTATATCTGCCGCGGACACAAATATTTTGGATACGCTGGACGCTATCATGAACGAAAACAATGTTGTTTGTCAACAACCACCGAAGTTATCTACAGTTGTTCCAGTTCCAATCACTTCTGACATCCCATATCATGAAAATATGTCCACGAACAAGTCTCGATCATTTTGTCTGTGGAATAGTCATGACTCAGTTCATCCTACAACTGATCTACTTAACTTACCAACTTCGGCACTTAAAAAGCAACCAACGAGGAACCGAAAGTCGACAAAACGAAGTACTGCAGAACACCCGACATTCTTACGCGACTCCCTTGAAGCACTCTTCACGATCGAGTGTCTTGTTATAACCACGTATTTGGAAGCTGTTATTCCTTTATTTTATACCACATACATATTGGTCATGGTGCATCTACCAAGCGCAAAATTCCACACAGAAATGGTGGGTATCACCACTAATACTGTAGGTGCTAGAATTTTCCCAGTTTTCATGTTCGGTCTTCTCGAAATCGCATCGTTAATGCTGTTGGTGGCAATGGTCAAGCGTAATTGTATGATGAGAGCGCTCTACCAGCTCGCTTTTGTGCTCGAGTCTCAAAAATTGCTTATCCAAACCAAGTTGATTGTCTGGATGATGATCACATTGTGCTTCCGCGTAATGCATTTCGGTACGTTTTGTCATCCCTTTAGTATTTTATGTGATTATCGGGTCAGGGATCATTAATTTTTCTGAATGTGCGTCAACAGGAGTTGACTTCACATTCAAATTTTCTGGTTTTGGATACAAATTTTCATCATCAAGCAACTAGAATGCAAGCCGGACTCTGCTTTGCTTACACGGAGACAGAATACTGCTCTCACCCGATATCTCGTACAACTGTAGCCCCGTGACGTCCTGGACCATTCGAGCATTGACTGGAAGGGTGGGGGTTGTTCCGCTATTCATTTGGCCTAGCGCAATTGGCTTCCGATTACGGTCGACTGTTATCCAATCTAACTGGACATTGCTGAGCCATCAATGGGTGAAATAATACTACATCGATTCGACAATTCCTGATGATGTTTGTAGTAGTAGTTCGGTATTAGAATTATCCTGTCGATGCCACAGCACAGCATCGAAACTCGAGTAGGACCACCACGTACGATGACACCTATACAGGATACGAAGAATGACTGTCAAACTCGTGAACCTCCTGCTACGACAATACACGATACAAGCTACTATAGTGAGACCAGCACTATCCTAGAGGGGCATTGTGTCAACCAAGTAGGTACGGATGTTACTGGTGATGTTAGTTGGTGAGGAAGGCTTAGATTATGTGAATTTAGAATCTAAATCCACCAAATTTAATCATCTTCCACCAAAATCGTCGCAACGCATCGAAACAAACAACTGTACAAAATTGTTGGTTTTGAAGCAAGTGCCAATCTCAGTTGAGGTAGTGTGTTATTGCGGCGCCGTAGTGTATTGCAATTCATGATTGTGAGACTATCAACTATTCCAGTGCTTAGTTGTAGGAACACCCGCTACTGCAGTTTGAAAGACAATGCATGTAACGCTGAAAATGGCTGGGTAATTGTAAACTAGCATATGAGTAGTTGAAAAGTAATATAGGAAACCTTCTATCAGTATAAATTTCTCCATGTTCAACATATTCGTTCGATGTCCAAATCGACTAGAAACAAAGTATAGTGACAAGGACGACTTCAGTTGTGTATGGGTGCACAATGGGCAATTTCATGGTCAATATTCCCTTTCCAGGTCGATTAGTGTAAACACAGGTTGATTTACAAATAGCTTGAAAGCTTGATGCGACCCGATAGGCGATATTCAATACGTAGGACAGCATTTGCTTCACTAATTGTTCGCGCGCTTGAGTATTGCCTCGTCGAGTTTCTCCCATAGTTTGTATTCAGGAGTCCGCTCGCGGAAGCGCGGACTATTACGGTTCATCGACATCCACTGGTTTTTTTGTTTGTCGAGTTTCAGTGCCTTAAAAACTTGCCTTGATGTGGTATCTCTGCTCATCAAAATTTCCACTGCATTGTCCAGATTATTGTAACTGGCTAGGTTTTTCAGGTAATGCGCAAATTTCTTGTTTGCAGCTTTTTCAGCGCCGACACGCCCCTTGTTCCTCAGGTAGGTGACCGCTTTCTGATTCAGCATACTGCGCAGATTTGCAAGCGCTCCCCTCTCTTCATCGTCCGGTTCGATGTCTCCTTCCGACTTCGGTTCTGCTTGGAGCGCTCTATCATTGCTGTTTCCTTTTTCAATAGCCGTTGATGAAAGGATAACGTTTTGGGAGGATCGTAGATTGACGGAAGATCCCAAAACAGCGGTCTTGAGGGAAACAGCAAACGTGATCAGGAGCAAGAGCAAGGAGAGACGCATGGTTGTTGTACTTGCCTTCGACTTGACAAATCGTCAATGACGACACTAGAGATTAAATACTTGGCAGCTTGCGGGTTCAGAAGTGAGGGAGTGTTCAAGAAGTCGGAGTCAACTCGACTCGAGCGACGGACTCAACTAGGAGTGTAACGGGGTTACATTAGGGTGAC